>NMRB01005959.1:0-11954 GCA_002633025.1 Notospermus geniculatus
GACTATGACAAACTATCAAAGGTGAGTTGGGTCTAAACAAAAAGGAATAAAATACAAGTATACAAGCATTATATACAGATTAATTATAGCGTTTTGAACCTGTGGTATTGTGAAATGAGTTGAATCTGTCTAGTTGAATAGCTATTTTTCCTCTCGATTCACATTAGGAAGGCTTCGATGTGGTTTAACTCTTTCACTGTCAGGGCACATTCTGTCAAATAAAAATACTGTAAAATGAAATATTTTCGCATCCTAAATGTTCGCGAATGGCCTAAAAATACAACATTCCCGGGGAGAAATATTCACGGTAAAGGACCTTGTAAAAATCTTCTGCGGGGAAATATATTTGTGAGTGTCGCACCCTGAACAATGAAGAAGATCGACACCACACTTCTCAGGAAGCAGGAAGCTGTATATCCTGGCACGACCTGTACTATCAGCTGCGTACCGCAGTGCTTGTTATGAGTACCGGTAAACACTCATTCCAGGCACGAGGGACACTCCGGGAATGATGTCACGATGGGAATCCCCATGCTGCATTGGTCAACTGGTTCTGATGACTCATTGATATATATAGCGGGGAACAAAATTCACGTTGCGTATGGTGGGTGTCGACGGTAATTTGCATTCGCGGAGAAAAAATTTAGTGACGCCGCAGCAATTCGCAATTTTTGCGAGAATTTTCCGCCGCGAACGTATTTCACTTTACAGTACGTACAAAAATACTGAAAAGTACAGAAATCCTATCAAATAGGTATTCACTGGAAAGCTCTCAAGGAGTGCTTTCTAATGAATACCTATTGTGACATAATTCCCCTAACTTCAAAATCATGTTCATTATTCTGTATTTCGGCCCCTAATGAAATTGGCCTGGCAGTGAAAGTGTTCCGCATCTGTTATTGAAAATGACTGATCTTTGGATTGACCTTGATATGGGCGAGAATGGTATCAGAAATAGTATTAGAAAGATTGTCCATGTAACTGTCATCGAGCAACTCTAACAATGTTGGACATCCAGGAAAAAGGAGGTGATGGGCATACTGCCTTCCAATGTTGAATGGCAGTATCTTTGCTTGTGATGGAGACTTCATTGCCGTCGGAGGCCACTACCAGTTAGCGGTCCTAGAACGTCACAGAATTTGACGTCACAGAGAAGAAGTGATATCCAACATAGAGCACAAAAAATGACACAGAAAGTCGTCTCTTATTTTCAAAAATTTTTGACCCCAAACCGGGGTCTTCCTACTAGAAAGTGCCTAAGGAAGACCCCAACCCCCATGGGGTCGAAAATTTGCAAAATTCGGAGACGACTTTATGTTTACTAACAGAGAAGAAGTGCATGCCACAACGTCATCCATAATGACGTCATCCATAATGACGTAAGGCCGCGGCTAATGTCTGTGATGTCAAATTAGTGATGTTCTACGACTGCTAGCTGGTGGCGGCCTCTAACGGCAGTGTTGTCTCCCATTGTATTTTTACTGCAACCAAAACTGTGCCAACATGCATCCTTGTCAATGTGGGCTTATGTGGTCAAGCTGGTGCCAGACTGTCTTCGTTTCACTGATGTAAAAAAATACTCTAATAGCTGTATGGAATGTTGTGGTTAGGGGTGAACTCCATCTGGGGGCATTGTTCAAGATAGAGAGAATGAGAGAAGCTTGCATCGCTGGGAGAGGTCTCTTTGCAGTTTGGCGAGCTCAGTGGTCATCAGGTGCATGTGGGCATACACCAGTTAGTTCATACTCATCATTCTACTGAAAAAAGTATTGAGTACCAGTAAAAGACCTCAGGAATAGTGTCAAAGAGTTAATCAATATTAATATCTATTTTCTACTCTTTTTTACGTATGGTTAAAATAGGATGTGAGTAATGTGGGGACTTTGTACATATTCAAGGGAATGGATTTTATATCAAAATTGACTAATTCAAAAATATTGGGAGAAAATTGCTATGAATTTGCATCATCGCTTAACTGCTTAAAATGCTGTACAGTTTCAGTAAAATGGACTCAGGCTGTCAGAGTATTTGTTGAAAATGGATTTCTGCCATGACTAGCTGGAAAAATTATTTCTGAAGCCAGTTCAGCAATTTAAGTCTTGTTCACACTGGCGGCGTGGAGCAATGCGTTGACAAAATCGCCAAGCGGTGTCAGTTTTGACATAACGCGGCGCGACGCGGTTGCGTGCGGTGGTCATGATTAGCGGATATGACATCATTGAAATCCTCATGTGGCAGGCGATTCGACACGGAAAAATACTGCAGGAGCGATCAGGGGTGGTGGAAATCGCTCGTCACGTCCTACCGCTTCTTGCCCGCATCGCGTCGCACCGCAAGTGTGAACAGCTATAGGCGATCAGGTGTGAAAAAATTCGCATCGCACTGTGTTGCACTGCGCCGCCAGTTTGAACAAGGCTTTAGATGCCAGGCTGAGAAAATTAGTAGCCCTGGGTGCTAATGATGCTTTTGGCTAATAGAGAAACTGTACTGTAAAGAGCAGTGTTGACACAGCTATAAGGAATGCCATCACAAGTTCTGTATGCTGCAACAAACACTGGCGAATGAAGACATAGAATAGTGCAAAAATGTGGCAAATTCAGGCTGTAAATTTCAAAAGACTGCAAATAAGCAGGGTTCTTACAGTCCCCAGAATTTCTGAAAAATATCTTTGAAAAAAGGTGATCCTGTGAACCTCGTCCTTGATTTGGAAACAATATTCTGCAAACCCAAGTTGAAATATCATTGAATAAAAGTTGGAAGTGAATTGAAGAGAAAAATTGAAAACTGAATTGTGTGCAATGATATGCAGATGTTAAAGGAGCACGGTATGCGATCTCTATAGGGTAATTTGACTGCCAACGTAGAGGGAGCCACCTAGCGGCAGCAACACTAACTACAAAAATCCATTACAAAATGTACGTAGTAAATCGGGCCCATTCGCCGACAACATAGGTAATCCCTTGGGTTGGAGAGTGGCACCGGCTGCCGAGAAAAAGTGGCAATACTGGGCTCCTTTAACATTCAAGTTCGGGGTATAAATTTTACAACAAATACCGGGTACTGGAAATTATGGGTGAAAAACCTGGAGTGTCTTGAAAAAATCCCCCTTTGAGAGTGTACGAACCCTGAAAAGGTAAAAAGTAATGCAGTGATGAAGATACCTCTAGGCCTAGGTGAATGCTGGTTAAGTCTGCACCAATCACTCAAGTCTTGTCTCTGCTATCAGGTCACTTTGTAAATAGAACCTTTTGCTTTTGCGGAACGTTTCTTGGGCTGATGTAAAAATATTAGCTTTTGTCGCTAGACTGAAATTTCAGATGCTAAATGGTGAGGTGCCTCCTATTGCCATTGGTGCCGAGTCATTGTATCTCCTGCTTTGCTCTGATACCATTCAAATCCAGTTCAATTTACGGTACTTCTGATAGAAATAAAAACTTTGTAGAAACAGCTTTGAACAACGTATGGGTTAATTGTAGTTTGTTAAACTGTATTAAAGTATAATTCACCCTACTTCAACATGGGCAAAGTGCCAGGCCTGTGCAACAGACACCATGAAGTGAACACAATGATTAAACCACAAATAAACAGTGTTGACTGAGCACAACCTTGGGGTGTTTGCTATAGGCTGTTCAAAGGACCCTAACATCATTAGGTAACTGCAACATGGATTATTTACCACTGACTTGTGCACATTTCCAAGCTTGGCACTTTGCCCATGTTGAAGTTAGGGCAAATCATACTTTACCTCTCATAGAAATGAAAACTTCGTAGAAACAGCTTAGAACAACGTACGGGTTAATTGTAGTTTGTTAAACTGTATTACACGGAGCATAACCTCATATTTCAAAGAGGAGACTTGCCGAGATCATTTTACAGATTTCTTGGCTGATAAAACATTGTATACTGACAGTTTTCATCAGTTTGAAGTTTGAAGAATCCGAGATGCCTCATCATTATTGTCGGAAGCGTAAATTTCTCGTGGTGTCGCGATTTCTGAATCAAATACTTTACCTGTAGTGTGCCCCAAATGTGTTGCTTGTGCATGCTTCTAGACCTTGATTTCACTTATTCAGATTACTTTGCACCTGTGTAGTTCTAGCATATTATTACAGAAGTACATTGTATGGTAATCTAATCTGTGTAAATGTTGTACACAGAACTAGTGCAAGAATTAACACTACAGGGCCGAGACATTAAAAAAATTTGATTTGTTATCCGAACTCATGATATAAGAAATACGGCACAGTTTTTTGCAACATTTACAATTATTAACCTTCAGTAAACCAACTGCATAAGCCAGTAGGTCAGATGTTTACCTCTGGTTTCCCATGTTTGTCTTGTTGGTAATGACTACATCTACCGTAAAGGCCTCCATACAATGTCAAAAATAGTCACTACAAGAGTCCATTTGACAATACCTTGGTATAACCCAAAATAGATATTATCTATTTTTGGTTAACAAAATGTTGAAGAGGAACTATTTCGAATTGATTTTTGCATGCTCTAAGTTTATGTGCTTAAGTATTAGAATTTAGATGCATATTTCCTATCACCTTTGCACTTGTAGATTTTGAATGGTAAATTTAGTTCTACATTGTATTTTGGTTGGTCTCTGTAGTTTTGATTTCGGTGATTTATTATTCCTGCTTAATAATTACGATAAATAAATTTTGACTCGTATGCTGAAAATATTATAGGCTCGTATTTTAGAACGTTCCTTAACGTTAAGGTCGACCTTAAGTCTATTGTAAAACCATCGAGAACAATAGATTTGAGGTGGGCCTTAATGTTAAGGAATGTTCTAAAATACGGCCCATAGACATACATGTAACATCTATCATTTCATTTTCGTAAATAAGTACTTTTGACTTTTGTTAAATTAGTTTTGATAAATGTCTCAAATATAGTGTTGTTAATGTCCATAACTGGCACTGATTGGTTGGGTCCTTCTACTTCTTCTCAGGACTCTGCTTGCAATTGTACAACAGAGTTAATTTTCAGTTCCTCACAAAGCAAAGATCATATTTAAAAATAATTGTACCTGGAGGCATTTAGGCCTATATGGTGATTTCTACTGTTATCCAACATAGAGCACAAAAACGACACACAAAATGATGGTAAAAGTAAAGTTGTCTCCGAATTTTGCAACTTTTCGACCCCATCCGGGGTCTTCCTCATGAGTCAAGCCTAGGTCACAAATGCACCGGGCCCCGTACGATTTTCCCCACCCAGCGGCTTGCTGTGGATTTTTGAGACTGAAACTCAGATGTAAGCTGAATTATGCCAAAATCGCCTCAATGGATAAGCAGAAATTAAACTAGATCAAACTGGGCACTGTAGAAATTGGCCAGAATGTCTGTTTTTACTCGCCGTACGGGCCCCGGAGTGGATATGTGACTGGGGCTTCACTTTCACTTCTGGGATCTCTACTAGAAAGTGCCTGAGGAAGACCCCGGATGGGGTCGAAAAGTTGCAGAATTTGGAGATGACTTTACTAACTTTTACTCTCATGCTTAATACGTTCTGAAAGCACTTGGCATTATTACCTCAGTCTCTTCAGTAACCTCTCTGGGGGACTCAAGGGGCACCACATTCAGCGCATCACTTGATCCTTTACAGAGTGGTGACTTGACCTGGAATTGAAACCACGACCCTTGGTCATCACACCCCCCATTTCATTAACTGCCCAATCCTTTGAAAACTGTGAAATAATACACAATCCTAAAATCTACCATTGAATGGTACAAAGTGATCGATGTTCAATTTCTCTCTGATTTGATGTAAAAGGGTTAAAATTAATTGGAAGATTCGTGTATAGATTCGCCACTGTAGGAGTTGTACCAGTATATGTACACACAACATTGCGGCGGTTAATTTCTTCTTAGTTGAGATAGTGACCCTTTGGGGCCAGCTAATCCTTAAGCCTTCCGTCGCAGTGGTGTCTTGTGCCAATAAAACTATGTATTTTCCCAAATATTAGGCAAGGCATCTATAGCATCAAATATCCATCCTAAATTGATCGTTCAACATTCCCATAATTGGTTTAGATCGATATCCTGAGCTATAATTATTTGGAAAACAAACCTAACCCAATAGAGCCCATGCTGCCCTAAACCGCCCTGCCGTGAGCTGCCTAGAAGACCACGCCCACTTTTTGACAAAAATCCCCATCACCTCTAATGTAGAAATCAAAATCACCAATTACTGCCGGCAGCGCCACAATCCGCCATGTCTCCAGATGCTGATACCGCTATAAACCGCCTTGACTCATTATGCAGTTCTCTATTCTTAATGCAGTGGCATTTCATGGCAGTTCAGGGCGGTGAAAGCTACAGATGGAATGTGCAAAAAAATAGTCGGCTCTATTGGGTTAATTCTGACAACATTGAGAATCAATGTAGATTAAGAGGCTATAAAGTATTACTAGAGGAATAGAAGACCTATCCATCAGTGCCAATATTTAACCTGATTCGGGAAGTTTTCAACTTTATTTGGAATGAGTTCTCTTCTGATATACTAATGCGTTAGAGCTAAAATGTAACAAATGGATGCTCTTCATTGAGTTTACTCTTATCTTATTCGTTTGCAGGATAACCCTCTAGAGAACCTCAATACCGCCTTCGATGTGGCAGAGAAGCATTTGGACATCCCGAGGATGTTGGACCCTAATGGTATGTTTTGCGGTTTATGATAGTCCATGGCACTATTACCAGGTTCTCTGAAAGCCTGCAGCACACGTCACCACTTTCGTTGCTCATACAGGCAACTTCCGTGGTTGCCACGAAAATGGCCAAGTGTGCTGTGGCCGGCAACGACCACTCACCACGGAAATTCTGTGGTGACCACGAGTTGCCACAAGTTGCCGAAAATCAAACTGGTTTGATTTCTCACCAGGAAAATTGCTCGTAGTTGCCAGTTGTGGTGATGCGTGGCCATCAGCAGGACACGAGACCACTGAGTGGTGACGTCTGCTGTAAACCAGCAACCACCACAAACATTGCCGACCATGAAAATTACCTGTAGGCATACGAGCAATGAAAGTGGTGATGTGTGCTGCTAGCTTAAACTAGAGCTACCAGCTGGTGGAGAATTGTCATTCATGTGTTACGCACTTTGCGTCATCCAGGGATCAAAGTTCATTTTCTGAAAAAGCAGATTTTGGTCGAACAGGCCAAAAAATCAAGTCGCACACAATACAAAATGCATTAGAACATCAATTTTTTTGGTCGCACAGAGCAAAATCCAAGTCGCATTTTAGACCAAATGGTCATGAACTTTGAACCCTGTCATCCTTGTTCATCGATGTCGAACTCCATTGCGTCATCAGATTCTCATCTAAAGTGGTCACATAGAGAAGCAAGCGTTAAGCATGGTTTGCTTCAAACCGTGCAAGGTGAGGGCAATATCACAAGCGATCTGATTTCTCGCCAGCCACTGCAGACTAGGTGATATCAGTTTTGATACTGGCGATCATTGCTGGCGAGGAGATTCCGTGCATTGCTGTCTGGCGCACACCTGATGTCAACAGCCGATTTTGCTCAGTGGCGATCTGATGAGATCGCTTGCAATAGGGAGGTTTCGCAAATCTGACGAAAAGTGAAGTACGAAATACGAAATTGGACTTCATCTCCATGACGTAATGTATTTCAGGAGATGGTTGGTACCGCAAATATCGCCTGGTGCAAGAGCGTCTTTTAGCGTGTTACGTTAAACCGAAAGAGTTATGGTGTATATTAAACTTTGAAATTTATCTTTCGTTTCCACTTCGTAGATACGAAGTGGAAATTTATAAATTCAAGATACACCGTAACTCTTTCGGTTTAACGTAATACGCTAAAGACGCTCTTGCACCAGGCGATATTTGTGGTACCAACCCTCTCCTGAAATACGTTACGTCATGGAGATGAAGTCCAATTTCGTATTTCGTACTTCGTTTTTCGTCAGATTTGCGAAAACTCCCTAATATAAGAACCCTGATCAACTTGGATGTCGAATTCTTAGCCGTGATACGGTTGTGCACTGAAACTGCTGATCCCATGTCACAAATTGACTTCTTGCTTTATCTGCCTAATGCTAGGTTCCCACTGTCGTGCGATCCGTTACGAACGTCACGATTGGCCATTCGTAGCTGATCGCGGAATATTTGTTGCTACGTTCCCACGATCTCGAATCATGCCATGATTGAAATTGTGGTCTTAATCGTGGAGTAATCGTGGTGATCCTATCAGATCTTACCAGATCTTGAGATCAGTGTGTGGTGTTTGTCTAGTTCCAAGGATGATCCCGATCACCATGATTTGGAAGCACGATTAGAAGCGATCTGTCACGCTTTGTTACGATTCAATACGATCTAATGCGATGATCGCGATAGACAGTTGATTGTGGAACGTTTTTGACCATCCAAAACTTTTCTACGATCAACACGATTGCCACGACTGACCTCAAGATCTGATAGGATCACCACGGTTACTCCACAATTAAGATCACGATTTCAATCGTGGCGCGATTCGTGATAGTGGGAACCTATTTTATGGCTGAAGATAGGATTTGTCGAGGTCACGACTTTGTTGGTCTTGAAACTTGAAGATTGCAAACAATATAATACACAGTCGTTGTCCTGAAGGATTTAAATGGGGGGGGGGGGGAGCATGAAGATTTGGCTTAGTGTACACAAGATAGGCCTACTCTATGTGATTTCAAATTATGTGGGTGCAATCTTGCATCTGTTTGGAGTCTTTAAATACTGGGAAATTAGTATTAAGAAATCTCCAAAATTTGAGAAATGGAAGGAATACTGAGGTATGAAGGTAAGTATTAAGGCATCGCTTTATATTACCGGGAGATGACAGAAATAGAGCACTTCTTGACATGATGATGGGAATGGCACCACTATCTAGATTAATTGGTCATTCAGCGACATCCGACGGGTTTTCCTGTGCCGCCTCACATACATGTCCTTGAAACTGCCAATAAAATACATGTAATGTGAATTTGGAATATTCAGTTGAAATTAGCCCTAAGTTTTCCACGAAAGAGAGAGACGCACTCTTTCCGAAGACCTGGGCCACACCTGAACATATTAGAAATGAATGTGATATTCAACAGTCATAGAGCACGAAAATGACACACAAAATGATAGTACAAGTAAAGACGTCTCCGAATTTCACAAATTTTCGACCCCAAGCGGGGTCTTCCTCAGGCACTTTCTAGTAGGGATCCCAGAAGTGAAAGATCTCTACTAGAATCTCTGGGGTCTCTACTAGAAATTGCCTGAGGAAGACCCTGCTTGGAAATGAGTGTGACATTCAGTTTATTTGCTGAATCAGACTTAAAATTCTTTTTCCGTTTCCTCCTGTCTTATGCCAACTTGAGGTCTTGTATATTTCAGGTATTTTTCATAGATGTGTCAGTTAATTTTACCACATCGTTATTTTCAATAGATATGGTGGAAAATGTCAAGCCAGATGAGCGGTCAGTTATGGCCTATGTGTCTTCATACTACTATGCGTTCTCAGGTGCTCAAAAGGTACTGTCTTTCTGCAGGACACCAGACCTGCCGATGATGTTATCATTATGTGTTTGCTTCCTGCGGTACCTTTTAGGAAGACTCCCAAAGACCACTGTAATATTTTGACTGCTTTGTTTTCACCTCTTTCAATTGGGAATAGGGGAATTGCCCTTTGTAACAAATTAAGGGAAAAATTATAGCACTGGGTGCTGATGGTAAATTTATGGGAGTCTTCCTAATGGTTCCAACTGGTCGCAAATCTTGAAATTATGGTTAGAGAACTGTGCATTCTTGAGGTGTGGGAGGTCATAGATGAGTGAAGTATCATTCTTTGTTGCAGTTGAACCTCTCTAGAGACCGTTCTCAAATTGACGTAGAAGACAAAGATCTCCGCACTTCCGCAGAAATCTCAACCACAACATCAGTCTGAAACTGAATGACAACCCCAGGACAGTGACATCGAAGACGTTGCATGAGACTCGACATTACTGAATCATGGATGGCGTCAGCGTCAGCCAGTTTCAGATCGATGTTCTGGTTGAGATTTCAGCCGAAGTGCGCAGATCTGTGTCTATAGACGATTATGGTGACTGGTGACGGCGTCACGTCAGCCAGTTTCAGATCGAGGTTATGGTTGAGATTTCGGCGGAAGTGCGCAGATCTTTAACGTTTACGTCAATTTGAGAATGGTCTATTGAGGACACCTTTGCGACCAACTAATTCTGTGTCCTTAATTAAGAGGTGTCCGGATTGCAGAAGCCAAAATGAACAGGAGCGACTAAAGTCAGTCAAACCGACATTGATGTCATTGATAGAGAGAGGTGTGCTGCTAGCTGAGATGTCATTTTGGGCAGTTTACACAGTTTTTCAGCACAAGTCCATGTCAAGAAGAAGAGGCATGATTTCAAATGCCAGTATCATGACTCAAGAATGTTTTGTCTCTAACCATAATTTCTATGTTATATTGTACCAGGTTTCTGACATCGGTATTGGTTATTGGTATTTGTCAGAACCACTGATCAGTGTTCTCGCCAGGCCTTTTTAACAGGGCGGTACGACCCTGTTCAAAATTCAGAGGTCATTTTACCACCGTTTAAATTTTTACCACCCTGTTTGAAAAGGTAACCTGCAATGCATTTTCTGTTACATCACCCTGTTTGAATTTCACTCCCACCCTGTTTGAAAATCCAGGGCCTTAAAATCATAGGAAAATGCAGTCGTCACGCCCTGTTTGGAAATTTTCTGGCCAGAACACTGCTGATGGTTCTGTATCAAATTCATCAACCAAGCCCGTTTGTCTGGAACTGAAATGTTCTTTATATTTGGCCTACGCTACATCTTCCCACATTATTGTCTTCTATAGACATGGTTGAAACCGCCAAGCCAGACGAACGATCAGTTATGACCTATGTGTCAGCTTATTACCATGCTTTCTCGGGAGCCCAGAAGGTATTTTAGGTGTATATGCATGGCTCAAACTCGGAATGCAGCGAACGGATGAAATGTTCACAAAATAAGCTTGGGGTTTCATTAGTTGTTCATCCTGCATTTTCCCCTCTAACAGCTGGTCACATGAATTCAGTGATTTAAGTATTACATAGAATACACTCAGGGTGGGGAACTGGGACTTTTCATCTCGATAGGGTGGCACTGTGGGCAGTTGTATCAAAAGTCGCGTTTACACTGCCAAAAATCAAGTGAACTCAGACCGGACCGAGTACGGTACGGCCAAAAAAGTGGCAGTGTAAAACTGCCAAGCGTACCCGGTCAGGACCACAAGTGAACCGTACCGAGACCTGCAGAAGGAGGTGGTCTCGGTCCGGACCGAGTACGGTACCCCGACCAAATGTGCAGCGTAAACCTGACGCACGGCGAACTGAACCGAGTCCACTTACCTGGGACAGTATTGAGCATGCGTGAAGTTCGTCCTTGCGTCACATTCGGGAAAACTCTGCATGATTCCACGTGAGTTTCTTACCTCCACTGAATGGAGAGCGATGCTTCAGGGACATTGTGCGGTGACTCATCGCTGCAGTCTAAACGGTACAAATGAAGTGGACCTGGTCCGGTCCGAGTGCGGTTCACTTCAACTGGACCGAAATGTTTGGCAGTGCAAACACGGCTTATGGATCTACTCTGTCAGTTCTGAAGCGGTGTTATCACAGGAGCATTGTGTCAGTGGGTGTTATCCAGAAACCGATAAGGAATCTTTGAAGTTGAATTTGGAGAAGTAAGTTAAGATTGATCACCAGACCCTGAATTATCAACGAAGGGGCACCAGGTGCCTCTCTTTTCCCAAGTCCTGGACCCAGCCCTGCGATCTCTTTGCTGGAGGTTCAGGCAAATATGTGAAATGGTATTAAACTTCATGTGACCAGACCAGTTTTCATCAAGCGATTTCATTATGTGTGAATATTCAATTAAGTGTGAATAGAGACAATGTTTT
>NMRB01005961.1:0-15830 GCA_002633025.1 Notospermus geniculatus
TTCTTCTAAGGCCGTTCCAGCCCCGATTTTTGAATTTCAGAGGAAATCAGCAAAAATTATTCAATTTTCTGTTTTGACCTTTTTCAGGCCACTAATTAAGCAATTGCTAATTAGTTATTTCAATTTTGAAAAATCGGGCCTGGAACGACCATAGAACTCGCCATGCTGCATCCATCACTACCTAAAATCCGGTCATTTGGAGCCGGCTGTACCCGTTATCGTCTCTGAAAACTTCATCTGGGACTTGCATTGTTCATGAATAAAGTTACATAATCAGTTAATTATTGTGCAGTTTATCAATTCGGAGATATGAAACAATACATCAACTCACAAATTCCGTTGGCAAACTAAACTACGGTCGTAACACATTCGTGCGATTAAATTTCAAACGGACCCCAATTGGATGCGTTTACTATCTCAGGGCCATTTCTAAAATGCGGAATCTGCGGATTCTAAGGAATGGAGTTAAATCGGTGCATTCAGTCATGCAATTAATAGCCCAAGTGTGTACATGTATATAATCTGTACTAGACTATACCCTGCCCGGGATACCGTGCATGTTTATACAAGGCCCTTATCTGTGGTCCTTTTGTTTTCGCTTCCCAGGTGTATTTACCCTCATATATGCGGTCATAATGCCAACGGGATCAACTATTATTTACAATGCCATCTGGGATCAACTATTTGCGATGTCGTTTGGACTGCGCTTTGTCGGCCGCGTTGACTGTGTGTTGGAAAAGATGCTTTTGATTGCGGTTTTCCCCAAACCTTTAAGCAAATTGCGACTCCCAAACTGCACCCAGATTTGGAATTTAAAAACAATGTCTGTTACATTTATATATTCTCGTCCCTTAGATGCCAGCGTATCACAACATTAATTTTGATTTAAAATCATTCCACCCCACCCCACCCCCTTCCAAACGGGTAAGGAACTGATGGCCTATGCCACACCCCCTTCGAACTCCGGTATAAACGGCAAAAAATCGACCTTTACACATTCAAGCATGTGTAGGCCTATTAATTGCGTGACTGAACCCCCATTTAACCTTAATCCGCTGATTCCGCCGAATCCGCATTTTAGAAATGGCCACGTTAAAGGCGGGCTTGTTTGAACGCACTTGGCCACGCACAGTGATGATGGAGAGTACGGAGGGTACCCCAAGCATACCCGCTCCTACGACGAGATCTGCCTGAAGATACGATCAGACACCAAGTGCCAACTATACCCTGTCTGTGTGTGTACCGTAAATACTGTACGGTACGATGTTCACAGAAGGACTGAATACCGGTACGGGTAGTAAAGAATCTGGAGTGGGAACCTATAACGATTGATCCCCATGCACCGTTTATACCAGGCACGTACTTCGCGTACAGATCGGTGTAATAGAGAGTTTTCGCAAAGCCCCCGCAACGCCAACGCGAATGCCAAACCCACTGTCCAATGCCACGAAAAGAGCAATACACTGTAAAAATTCGTCCGGTCCCATGGGTACAAATACCGATTTCCCCATGGGTTCAAATGACCCAGCTGGGTAGCATAAACCTAGTAGACCAGTTGGACCCGAATGCTGGTCATGGGTGCCAACACCCCACGGTGTTCTGCTGTGGAGATAGGAAAAAGACGTCAGCACTTTGCTTTCGTCCGCCCCACACGAGAGTTTTTTTCAACGCGTGCCAAAACATCAATCACGATTTTGCCGCAGACGAGAGCAAAAATGTAACAAAAAGTTACGAATGGAAATTAGCTAAGTAGATACCTCGCGTGTGCGGCCATTACGCCCCGGTATACTAGCGGAGCGGCTTGAGGGCAGTAGACCAGTTATACTCACGCGGTGCTACAGTCTATGGACATGAGTGTCGAAATGTGCGAAAAATCTCCCCTTCCTCGCCAGGAGTGCAATGTGGAGTCGACAGTTGCGTAGGCCTACTTTTTAGCCGAGTCAACATTCGCAAAGGACACTTCAAGAAGTACTCGAACATGCAGATTTTGAAAGAAGATATATGTTAGATATGTAGGTTAACGTTTTATTGATCGCTTTCGGCCTATATACATAGAATTACACAAAAAATCACCATCTTCGCATCGAATCAGTTGATTTTGGTGACGACACATTTTTGAGCGAAGTAGCATACAAATATGATTGGGGCAAAACTATTTAGTTTCTTTCATAACTATACAATACAATCTCTGATTATTACCGAACTACATGTACGCCCATACA
Organism: Notospermus geniculatus; assembly: GCA_002633025.1. Classification (NCBI taxonomy): domain Eukaryota; kingdom Metazoa; phylum Nemertea; class Pilidiophora; order Heteronemertea; family Lineidae; genus Notospermus; species Notospermus geniculatus. Next base: position 2,223 of record NMRB01005961.1, read on the forward strand.
AATATTTTTTTTTTATCTTTGCAGAACTACACAACGTCTGATATTTGCAGGAATATAAAACTTTCAATCTTTGCAGAACTAGCAACGGCACGTCTGAAATTTTCCGCTCTCTATGGGGAACCCGCTCACCGACAGGTCGGCGCTGCGAGCGCTTGTACCGAAACGACGTCATTGACGTCATTTTAGGTGTCATTGACGTCATGTTAGGTGCTGACGTTGCGTCATGAAAAAAATGCCTGTACATTTTTCTACAGGAAAAATGACACAAAAGACGTTGCTTTTATCGGCTTACTGTATTTTGCGTAATATTACGCCGATTTAGCGTAATATTACGCCAAGGGAGAAATCATTATTTGCTAGAATAGAAAGTAGTTCTTGAAAACTCGCGCAGTGATCCCATAACTCACTGAGTTATCCGCGACCACGTGGCTCACGAAGTGAGCACCGTTACAGGCCTTATGATTACTTGTGTCTGTGAATAAACAAACGAAAATGTAGGCCTAAATTAAAAAGAAATTAAGAAAGGAACAAATTGTAGGCCTAGGCTAGTCCACGCGAGCTCGATCTTTAGGACTCAAAACAAACTTCCCATTCGGCAACAGTAAGTCCCGATTCTACGCTTGCCGGACCAGCCCTCCTCGGCGTCCAGGCCGAAAAGGGACAGGAGCGTCACGTAAGGAAAAACTTGCATCTTACCCCAATCTGTGGTTCTTGCAACATAAAACTGCAGAAGTGCAGTAGCATGGGATCGCCGCATTTTGCCATGAGACCCCAAGATACGGTCCCAGCAAGTGGGTTGAGTTCTCTACCGGTATCACTACATACCTCTTATTATTATGCCTCCATGCATCGTCGATCGATGGGCCTTTGCGATTAGGCCTATCCATATACGCATGACGTCATGACGCTAGCCTACTGTACACACAAACATAGGCCTATTCGGCAGCGCTCGGAAAAATTAAAAGCCCCACTCACAGTAGACGTCGTCATAAGAAATCAAAAAATTACTCAGCGACGCAAGAGTGGACGACGTCATCGCGACACTGCGCGTGGCGAGTGGGGCTTTTAATTTTTTGGGTTTTCCCGGCGGTATTTCACTTGCCACTGTGATTTCAGGATTGCCTCGCCAAAGTCAGTATTACCGGCATTCACATCAATTTACTTCTGTTTTGGTGGTGGGTAGAGGCAATACAAACAAAATAAGGATTACCTAGGTGGGCAGTTGATACTGTACCTTCAACGAACGTGGTTTATCCAGGCAATTTTGCATCGAGTCGAGAAACATAATGGCTGTATGCTGGATTTTACAGATTTAGCAAAATAGTGAACACTCCCTCAGCGGGACTAACTGACCTCGTCCCCGAGGTGTCGCGCATGCATTGGGTGTATGTTTCTGCATAGGCATCGAAAAAGGTAACATGTTTCCCGGTTTTCCCCGCACCATTACGCCAGGCGTAATATAACGCTAAATACAGTAAGCCGCTTTTATCCCCATTGTATCTCTTCATTTTAAGAAAAAAAGGAATGAGATTAAAAGAAAATTTCATCTGCTACAAGATGATGTAAGTTTTATTGTTGGGCGACCAACACAAATGGTTTATTTTCACGCCAGAAATAAATGGAAATAACGTTAGAAAAACAGAGACTTCAGTACAAACGCTCGCAGCGCCACGTCGTGACGTTGGTGTGCGGGTTCCTCATTATAGCCCGTCTATGCAATTTATACTGTCTTCTGCTGTACAAAACAATTTCTAGTGTTTGATATTTAGAAGTGTACAGATCTTTGCTTTAGGCTGCAGGCGGAGAACATCAGGCCCTTTATTACAAACTTGTTAAGGGCGAGCCAACATTGTGAATTTTTGGAGCATTGGAAATAAAACATGTCAAAATACCATAAAAGTACAAGTTGTATGACGAAAATGAAGGCACCTGCGGGGTCTATCAGTCGAAAGGAATTGAATGAGATACATCTTAGAATGCACTAATTAGCTACTAAGCTGAAACAAAAGACTAGTTGTCGGAACACTTTCCCAAGAAATGGCACACTTTTAAGATCAAACAACATGCGTATCGTAAAGTTGTTCGTTTTTTCTACCCAGTCCACCCCTTTCGGTAGCATTATTTTCAACAGACATAGAGTACTCCACAAGTGAACTGCATGAATGCTGCCAATTTTCCAAAAACAGGGCGGCCATATTGGATCTGGATTTTACTTCCTGGTTCTCTTCTAAGTGTACTGAGCGTGTATGCTGTCTATGAAATACTGGTCAAGACACCCTTGCCACCCCAGGTTCTATGGGTTTGTGGCATTGCTGCCACTCCCTCAATGTGTCATTTACATGCTTCTTCTCTGAGAAAATTGTACCTGTCTTTCATGTTCGGCGAATTTCTTTGTTTTGGATTACATAATATAATTAACTTGTAATTCTTGGAACTTTGCTCATTTCCTGTGTCTATAAAACAGAGTGATCACATTGGACCCAAACAACAGTCAAGTGGGGGTGCCTTTACTGCTTTTCTCAGAGGGGCCTGGATTGAAGCACTATGAAAATTCACAATGTCGGCTCGCCCTTAATGTTCACACTAATCGGATATTCAAAGAATTCACTGAACAAGATTTCAGCAAGGTAAAAAAATATTTAGAAAATCCAAATCAAACAGATAGAACCGAAATCTCTTTGGCTAAAATACTGGAAGCCCAAGGAGAAATAACAAACTGGAATAATAAGATTTTCATAAACAATGACTGAGCTGTAATTTAAAAAGATAGAATAACAATGGGTCATATGAATAAAGATGAACAACTGCTTTTACTTGAATTTTGCAATACAAATGCACAAAACAATGCTATACAAATTTGAAGTACAAGCATTTGCTAGTCTTCATTCATATGACCATTTTATCTCCCCTGTCCTATCTCGCCTTACGAACAGTAATTTTTAGCACCCCTTGAAAAACCTGGATGTTGTATAAAGATGTAACACTTTTGATCAAAGAAAGTGTTTGATAAACAACATGCAATTAATTAGTGCCTATCCCTCTTTACGGGAACCGACATGGTAGCCAACCAAACTGAAATAGTTACAGTTCCAAATGTCTTATGATATCACTTCAGGACTCACAATAGTTTGATTGGAAAATCTCCTCCCGTTTCCAAAATATACACCAAAAGAACACTTGGGGCCATATTCATAAAGGGTGTTTAGGTATCTTTCATGGAACGCTACGTAAGCTAAGGTTATTACTTATACGGTGACGTATTCTCCAATAACAGGATCTTTGTAAATAGTGCCGTACTGTGCCCATGACATGTATGGAATAAAACTACTCCGTTGGAGAATGTTTTGCGTTAGGTCGATCTATAGTCATTGGGTTTTCCCCAAACAAACACATTACAAGGGACTCACTGGCGTGAAACTGAATGAATCATAATGAATAATAATTGCCTCTACTCTGTTCGCCAATTTTAGGCCGCGCTAGCGCTCAAATAGATCTTATTGTTGTCAGTCAGTTAATAGGCCTTGGCATTCAATGGTCTGCTGATTTGCACATGTAATATTTGGAAACGCACCATAATGAACGTGTGTTGCAAATAGTAAACAAACCCACGTGAAGAATAAAGTTTCAAACTTGCGAGCAGTTTTTCTTCCACTTTTATAAACATTTTTCAAACTTTGAAAATGGTAATGTGTTGTTCACCAAATGGAGCTTGTCCGTATAACAGCCGATTCAGGGTTTTTGAAGTAGATGTTCGCGATATTCACGAAAAAGAGAAAATTATAAGGAGTAAAAGCTAAACTTTGTTAATTATAAGCATAATTAACATATTTTTTAAAAATCTGCGTTTATACGGACATGCGCTAGGTATGGCTGCGTCTTTTCCAACAGAGTTCGCTTCGATGCGACATAGCATGTTGACGTAAAATTGCTCAAGGAAATTTTTTCGGCCTTTCCAACAAAGTCATTTTTCTGGGCAATCCGGAAATAGGATCAAGTTATTTAGGGTGAAAGTTCACTTACATGCTTCATACGTAACGTACCGTACTAGAAATGTTTTTGTAATCATTGTTATAAATGAATTATCACAAGTTGAAGTTGGGCAGTTCAGCGCCACGCAGTAGGTATAGATCGACCTTAATCTACGTTCTCAATGAACGTAGTCAGATGTGAAGCCTGATTGGCCACTGCCCTATTGAAACTCCTCCTCCCAGCCAGGCGCCGCTGACCTCCGCCTGGTATTGCCGCAATGACCAATGTCCAGATTTGGACACGAGCTGTGGCTAAAAAAGGGGTAGTTATTATCACCGGAACGGAATAGCCTTGTTATTTTTGCCGGAACAATTAATTTTGAAGTACGTTTGCACGCGTACAAACCATAGTAGTGTAATGAAAATAGTGAGCTTCTGCAAGCGCCCGGTTAGGCTCTACGACGACGTTTATCTATTGTGTGAGTGCACCCAAACAATAGATAAACATAGTCGTATGGCCTAACTGGGCCCTTGCAGAAGCTCTCTATTGGCTGAGCGACAACGACGTTCGCGAAAGGCAGTGAGCCAGGAAGAGAAACATTTGCGGCGAGTGACCGGCATTATTGCCAGACGGCGCGGCGGTGACACAGATTTGATCACCAGTGCATGGAATGTTCACCGCAACAATTTTGAGTTTTGGCGCATGTCCGTCGCCATCTGACACCTTTTAATTCTAAATGCTGTCTCTCTAATATAAATCGCGCGCCCTCCATGTACACGGTATACAAAGTCAACATGAGTCAGGTTGCCGTTTAGTCCGCAGACAATTATCAATAATTATTCATGAGGGCTTTAGCCGCCTCCCTCGATCACGGAAGGAGCGATTGGCCAGCCAATCAGCTGCGGAGTTGGGTTACGTTAGGTAAGGTAGTCGTATACATGTAGGTAATTACGTACTATACGTAGCGTTCCGTGAAAGATACCTTTTAAGACTTAGACGCGTGTAACTTCGTCAAATGCATGGTGGAAGTGTGTGCATTTAGTGAAGTTACACGCGTGTAAGTCTTAAACACCCTTTATGAATATGGCCCTGGGTGTTCTCAGGAAGAGAAGAGTTCTGGTGGAAACCCTGATTATCGTTGCTAACCTTTTCACCTGATCGTCAGGAGCGTCTGCCCCAAGCATCCGTCCGTCCGTGCGCGCCGCGTCCCTCTTTGATGGTATGCATATTTAACAGTGTTTAGGTGGTACGCTCGGGTGAAGCAGGGAACGTTTCCCTTTAATAGTGCATATATGTATACAGTGTATACATGTGTGCATACATATATAAGTGTCTCCCTGAGCAGAGCCACAAACTATTTACCTCCCATGTGTTTCTTTTTTCTTTTATTTAATTGTTTGTCTTGTTTTCCTTTTCTACAATTGTCATTCTGTTCTGACTATCTGTGTGTAATTTCTTTCTGTTATTCATCCAAAGGGCCAATAATGCTCTGCGATGGCCATTGTTAATGTATCATTTGGTTCATCAAATAAACATAATTTCAAACAAACAGTGCATTATATCCTTGTGCACCCCCCCCCCCCTCAATGTAACATACATGAACACTGGGACACAATACCCTGCCAACTGGCCAACCGTATTCAACTTAAGGTAATGAGGGGGTGGTCTTTGAGCCGAGGACTGCATATCTGGCACTGGTCTGAGAGAAGTGAATGTAAAGTATCTTGTAATTTTTACGTGTAGGCCTACATGTACATACATGTATTGGGCAGAAGAGAGCCACTGCCAAAATACGACGGCAATATAAAATCTGCTTTGAAATATTGGTTGAATTTTGAATATTCATAAATCAGAAATAAAAATCCTCAGCTCAATCTGGCCCAATCTACAGCTGTTTCAAATTGTCAATTTCATGGTTGAATTTACACTCCAGCTCAGTTGTTTGCATTTTTGTCTTTTTATGCCAGTTTTTGTTTAAATATTTCCAACGCCAGGTTGTACACCTCATCACCAGGCATGTCAGGCCCTGCTCTTTCAGCTGCTTCTAACTCAGCTTCACGGAACATTTGATGGCCGTCCAAATCCGTCTGATTAGAATCTTCACAAACCGGATGAGCCTCGTTCTCATTTGTATCATTTGAGGTATCATCTTCTCCGTGTTTAGCTCTGATTTGAGAGAGACTTTCCTTTGACATAGACTCAAACAAACGGTCAAAGATGTGTTCATCTTTTTCCAAGTAAGTGTAATGTTCGAAATACTTCTTGCATATTTCATCATTTTGAAAGTCGTCAGAATCAACATCTGGATATTTAATGACGACAAGTCTTGGAGTTTTCCTCTCCGTCAACCAATATTTATAGGCTTCAGAAAACTCCTCCCGACAATAATCACGTTCGAGGTACGACGTCGACATGACGATAATTACCCGTCTGCTACTTTTTATGGCATTGGATATATTCTCTTCTATAACCCTCCCAGGTGTAAAATTTTTTTTATGTTGACATATTTTATAAGGTGGGTCGTGGTTTTCAAGTTTAGGTATAAGTTCATTTTCGACCCATTTAGCGTCGGGCTCACAGTAAGAAACAAATGCATCAAAGTTCATGTCAGTTATATCATCGTCATTTATCACATCAAATATATCACGTTTGACTGTTGTGATTTTATCTGATTTCAGGTCCACGTACCTGAGGACGAAAATCAACACCACCGTATAGAATATCAACCCCAACAAAAACAATGCTGAATCTGGGCAGAACTCATTGTCTTGAAGCCTGTGCACAGTTTTCCCCCGAAGATGTTCTGGTGTTGCGCATGTGATTTTTTTTGATCGTACGAGAATTTTACGATCTAGTAGCTGAAGAAGCCAAAGTTTCAATTCTTTGTTTTTGCAGCTACAGTCCCAAGGGTTGTTATATAAGTGGAGTTTACGAAGTTTTTTCCAAAATGGCTGCCCACTGTCGTTCACTTTGCCATGGGTATAGTTGAGTTGTTCCAAGGGTAGCATAGTCAGGTTATTATCATTCAAATGTAGGTAACGTAGAAATGGCAGATCCGTCCTCAACGCAGCGAGGAGTCTCCAATCAATATGAACTGTGTTTGTGTGACTAAGATCTATTCTCCTTATCTTCCAGAGCATGGATTTTCCCAGCAGAATGAAAATTTCCAAAATTTTCATCAAGTTGGTATCAGCAATTCCACTCAAGTGGATGTGTGCATTTGGTGGATCAGGCCTCTGATATTTCATCAATGATGAACGCCAAAAAGATTCAACTAATGACCTGTTGGTCAGTTTTAAGTTTGAGCAGTTGATTAATAGCAAATTATTTGATGGCTTGAAAATGACTTCACAAGTTTCTTTTGACACGAGGTTGCATTCTAATTTATCTAGTATTGTCTTATGCAAGATCCTGTACGAGTTGAGCTTTGGTGGTGTTTGGCATCTCGATGTGTTAGTCACTGCATCAGACCATGAGTGTGGTGAATCAAAATAATGTTGAGGACTGTCAGCAGCCTTTGTAAGTTTAGCTTGTTCTGGGAGACCATGCAATAATTTTAGGTACGGATAAAGGTGACAGTCACAGTGGAAGGGATTGTGATATGTCCGAATACTACAAAAAAGGCTTGCATCTTTGTACATCATGATTGATGCGCTTCCAAATACATCTTTGAGTGACCTAAGTCGGTTATGATGCAGATAAATTATGTTCTTGTTTTTATCTTTTCCGTCCGATAAACAAGATGTAGTAATTCTGTCGTCGATGTTTTTACGTATATTGGCTTCTGATCTGTTGGACCATGTGCATTTCTCTATTTTATTGTATGAAAAATCGATTACAGCCTTGTTGAGAAATATCAGAGTCAGTGGCGCCACGTTCACTTGATTATGTGATACATTCATGTTTGTCAGGTTGGGTAAGATTTTTATCTCGTCTGTTCCGTTTAGAATATCATCTTTCATTTCACTGACTTTATTGAATTGCAGAAGGAGAGTTTCTAGGTGACGTGCTTTTTGTAACATTCCTAAGTCAACACTTTTTATTTGATTGTTGGCCAAATACAGAACTTTCAGTTTTTCATTCAGTGGGAAACCGTCTAAAGATTCTATATCATTATTACTCAAATCTATTGTCTCCAGGCTATTTAATCCTGGGTGTGGAAGGTCCTCACTAGAAAATTGTATCCTTTTTATATGGTTATGCTGCAGATAAATAAAAGTCAGATTTTTGGCATTTTTGAACATATCGCCATCAATAATATGTATTTGGTTGTGCGACATGTCTAGAAGTGTGAGGGTACTTGGAATACTGAAATTTACTGCTTGTATACCATTATATCGTAAATTTAAAAATTCAATTTTGAAAAGTCTTATAAAAATTGTAGATGACTGCAAGTAGCGTATGTTGTTGTATGAAAAATCAAGGTTTATAAGATTCTGAGGCAATAGAAATCGTATCTCTGTGATTGAATTGTTTGCTAAGGACAGGAAAACCAAATTTTTCAGTTGAGAAAATGCATCTTGACTGATGTCATGAATGTGGTTGGAGGACAAATCTAAGTAGGTTTTCTGTGACTGACAACCAAACATCATATTTTGTACTGTTTCGAGCGCATTGTGGGAAGCATCTAAGATTTTCAGTCGAACCATTTTATGCAAACATTTTGGTAATGTTTTTAGACTGTTGCCTACAGCAGCCAGACGTTGAAGATGTGTGTATTCACAAATCATCCTCGGCAAATGTGATAATTTAGTTTCTGATATTTCCAAACTTGTTGGAATACTAGGTGTTTTCAGAATGTTTTTGAGTGACTCTTCAAGGTCTTGCCCGCTGTTTGCAGCTCCAGTGCCATGCAGTAAGAGATTTCCACACCCCATCGAATGACAGTTAAATGACTGAGGACACCGGAACTTGTGACCTGTGGATGTGATGAACACCGGTCCTGCTCTGGGAAAGTTCACCTCTGTGAAAACCGATCCGTTATAGACAACGTCCAGCAGATTGCGGATGTTCATTGGTTTGACAACCCAATTCCGTTTCATCTCATCATTATATTCAATAACGTTGTCGATGAAAAGTGAAGGATGGACTTCTGTCGTGTCGTAACAGAAAAAGATATTTACCCTATTCTCCAACACTTCTGTCTGTGTGTTAGTTCGGCATATTGGTCCAACTCGACTGTTAAGTCCACAATATTTCATTATCTCACTACGAGATTTCAAAATCTTTCCAGTTTGACATCTGTACGATTCTTTGCCGCCTGCACTGATTTGTTCAAGCGTGCAATCTAAGTCACTGAATTTATACCACGTAACATTGCAATGACTGAACATGAACGTGGCTATGCTGATGTCAGCTGTTGTTGTAAGAAAACCTATCTGCTTCCATTTTGTCATAGGAATGACACATCCACTCCGCGGTGTAAACGGTTCTCCTTGTAGCCCACCAGTTAACGTTAGACTCCACAACAAGACCAGGAGAACAAATCGATCACACAGAGCCATGGTTTGGTACTTCATCTGGTCCATCGTCCTCGTCTGACCTGAGATTCTTAGGATGCTGGTCTCTGGAAAAAAAACCATTGTCTCAAATTGACCCTTCATCTCGTCGGTATACATCATCCTGGACCGAGTATTAGGTGTCCTAAGATCGCACTTCTTGTGACACACCTGTGTCAAGATTATGCATGGTGAACACTAAGGCCTCTTGTGACGCACCTGTGTTCCAAGATTATGCATGGTGAACACTAAGGCCTCTTGTGACGCACCTGTGTTCCAGGATTTTGCATGGTGAATACTAAGGCCTCTTGTAACACATCTGTGTTCAGGATTATGCATGGTAAACGCTAAGGCCTCTTGTGACGCACCTGTGTTCCAAGATTTTGCATGGTGAACACTAAGGCATCTTGTGACACACCTGTGTTCAATCTTGTGACGCACCTGTGTTCAAGATTATGCATGGTGAACACTAAGGCCTCTTGCGACGCACCTGCGTTCAAGATTATGCATGGTGAACACTAAGGCCTCTTGTGACACAACCTGTGTTCAAGATTAGGCATGGTGGTGAATACTAAGACCTCTTGTGACACACCTGTGTTCAAGATACGCATGGTGAATAATGAGGGCTCTTGTGAAGCACGTGTGTTCAAGATACGCATGGTGAATAATGAGGGCTCTTGTGAAGCACATGTGTTCAAGATACGCATGGTGAATAATGAGGGCTTGTGAAGCACATGTGTACACGATACGCATGGTAAATAATGAGGGCTTTTGTGAAGCACATGTGTTCAAAACACGCATGGTAAATACTAAGGCCACTGAATACAGACACACAGGTTCAATCATATAGGCACAAGCCTGCTGGCGGATACTCTTGCCGCAGAATACACCAGCCATCAGAATACACCGGTTTTGGAATACACGCACAGGATTGAAATTCACATGGTAGGGTTGGCCCTGCACGATTTCACCAAGGTTGTGTGTTTTTGGAAACTTAACGCTAATTGGGAGGCCATCTTGTGTGTGGCCACAAGTCTCATACTGCATAAGTAGGCCTAGTTGAATAGGCCTCGTGTTCATACATCAATACAGAGTGATTATTTTAAGGCAATATCGAAACAAATTTACAGGATATGTTAATGATTTGAAGATAATGAGCAAGAAGTCAATCTCTAGAATTCACGAATTTTCGACCCCAACCGGGGTCTTTTTCAAGTGGAACTTTACAATCGGAAATTCTAGAGAAGACTGAGCTGAAACCCGAATGTAGAACTACATAACCTGTGTAGACAGGATGAGTAAGCAATTAAGGAAAGAATAGTGTCCAAGCCCAAGGGATGGTTGCTGGACCTAATTTAATGAGTAGATGTAATTAAGGAGAAACTAATTTAGCTGAAAGAAAAGGGTTTAATAACTGCAGGGTTGCTCAACCTGACTACAAAGGATGTAACTAAGGAAAGAAAAGTGTCCAAGCCCCACGGATGGTTGCTGGACCTAATAAAGAGAGTGGATGTAATTAAGGAGAAACTGATTTAGCTGAAAGAAAAGGGTTTAATTAAAATATGACATGTGTAATACATAACAAGCACAAAGGTCAACACAAAGTAAAAGAATATAAAGGAAGTCAACTTCCAGATTTGTAGGAAAAAACCAGNGGGCGAGGAGGAATAGAGGGGGGGGGGGAGGAGAAAAACAAGGCCTAGACCAGAAGGGGAGCCACGAACCCTCCGCAACTGGAAAAACTAAAACGAAATAGGTCTACCAGGGGGAGGGAGTGAGAAGAACACGGATGCCAAACTGGGGTCTCAGGACCTCAGCATCTTGTGTTAAGACCTGAGGGGGTGATGGTTTTAAGGGTCCACATCCATTTCAACTCTGTTTGAAGGAGAGTCGTCTCTGAATGATTTGAAGGCTTGCTTACCATTGTCGTCATAATACGAAGTAATGCACCAAGTTATAATGTCTACCAAGAATCATGAACCGTGCTTCACCTTCTCAACTACGACTCGACAAGATAAAATTTTTGCCGGGCTTGATTTGAAGTCTTACCTTTAACCCGTCGCTCTTGGTGTAGTGGGCGATAAGTTGTTGATTTATTTTGATCCGGCAGTCAAGATTTACCAGTTGTGTACGCTTCTGTCTCAAGAAAATCCGTTGCTATTCCGATGATATGTCCTAGATTCTGAGACTAGGCCTAAAACTAGAAGTGTCCAAGCTTTTGAATTCTGTGAGAATCACCCGATTTCAACACAAAGCCACTTTTTTTTCTTGAAAAGGTGCCTCAATCATTTGAATTGTGCAAGTTGTCAAGATATGCTTGGCTGGTCTTTTCAGATTGCGTTCTCATTCAAGCCAGTCACAAAAATCTAGGCCTGTAGCCTACATATTGGTTTTAGTATATGATACACCCTCTATCATGTCTATGCTATCCTTATAAGTTTAGCCTGACAGTATGATAGGATATTTCAATAGATTTCAAGCATACATGTAGCCATGATAGCGCACAAATGAGTTTTTTTTATTTTGGCAACAGGTGCCTGCAAATATTCGACTTTTCTCTACATGAGCTCCTTTTCATGGCGCAGGCCACCGAAACTGTGTCAAGGAACCCTGTCTCTGGTTTGTGGTCGTCAGGTTTTGGTTCAATCCCCACTCTGTCGGCGACCGATCGCGCGATCTTGCGTTCGACGCTGTCCCGTTGCGCGATTTGGCCGGCCATTTCGAATGTCGGCCATTTGTCGCGGAGTGTAAAAAGAAATGGGAAAATGTATGAAGTTTTGCCAGAAATTGCAGAAGTAACTGTCAGAAACGCTGGCAGAAATGTGGTGATTGCCAAACAATTCAGAACTCTGAGAAAACAATTGGGTGTCTTTGCTAATTTTTTCGAGAAATTGGTGATTTTCTACACCTGAACAATAGGTGGATTAACAGATGACACTTTAAACCTTCTATTGTTCATTTGAAGAAAAATGCAGAAATCTTCAAAAATTGATTAATGACACACTTTTTTCACACATTTCTCAATGAATTGGCCCTCATAACATGTCTGCCAAATTTCAAGCCTTTCTGACAGTTATTGCTGCAATTTCTGGCAAAACTTAATGCATTTTCCCCGTTTGTTTTTACCCTCAGCGGCGAAATGGCCGACTTTCGAAAGGGGCCAATGTCCTTCGTTAAGGACAGAACGGCCAGACCGAATAGGTGTGTTGACTCAGCCAGATAACATAATGGGAAAACTACTCACCAACGTTAGTGCTGAACCCATGAGCACAGGCGAGTCGGGAACCCCTCACCAAATTAAGACATCAAGGAAATACGCTGAAGCTCAGGGGAGCAACCGAAATGGGCAGACCAGGCACAGGACAGGAGGAGAAAAGCCTAACTTATAGGCAAAGCTAAAACAAATTTCTATGTCCGAAACTAGAACCACAGAGAGCTCCCCACTCCCTTCCAATATGTCCAATGTTCTGGATATGGCAGCTACATGTCTGCTAATCAACCCATTAGCCGCTCCCCGAAATTGAATACACTTTGCAAAATCATTACGAAAGGTCCAGTAGGTATCTACCAAAACTCTTGAACGTAAACTAATTATGAACGTATGTTACGTCCAGCAGTATAACCTCGGCTGTGACAGCCCCTATCACCGAGACAATGCTAAATGAGTTAATCGCACCATGTTTCGCCCTACATAAAGTGCAATTACTGATAGGACGTGCCCTTGTCTCATACGGAAGAAAAGCGATTAAAGCTGTTGTGGCTTAGACAAACTACTTGACCACAGTAATGGTCATGTGTGAGACGCAGTTTATTGAGGAGCAGGCTTGTTCGCGCTTTACAAAACAGCTTCATTACTGGTTTAAAAAGAGAAAAGGACATAGGAGCGATGTCAATGGTTTCCGATCCTGAAGACAGTGGCCAATCTACCACTAGCCAATTTCCAGTTAATGAGGTTATGAGAAGTTTACTACTCTAGAGCTGGTTGACTGTGACCTCGACCTCTGACCTTGAGAAGTATTGCGTGACTAGAACAGGCATCCTTGATTAAACAAGGACATATGTACGCTGGCCCATTTTGTCCTATCTAAGAATGCCTTTGAATTCCACTCAAGGTTTTTCTTACAGGTCTCAGGAACTGCGA
>NMRB01005963.1:0-15810 GCA_002633025.1 Notospermus geniculatus
TTCCCTTTTAGTCACTAAGTCAAAGGAACCTAAAGAGCTTCTCTGTGTCTAGCGCCTCCATTGAGAAATTACGTATAGGAACATTTTGAGATAGATATCTCAGTCTTATTATGACATGAAAAGCCAGGATCAAAAACTGATGTTCATCCATTATCGTGATTAACGGTATGTTATGTGTGTGGATGCTGACGAAATGCATGTTTTCGAGTTCCGAAATCGTCGAAAACAATGCTTTGGATACTGATTTTGAGAGGTCTAATGAACGGGCGATCTCTTGAAGGCTGATTTCCGGGAACTCCTTTATCTCCAAAATCAATGCACAAGTCAATGAGGAACCTAACCCAATACCTCAATAGGTGTCACTAGTGGTGAAAACTATTGAATTGAAAGGGACATCCAGGTTCTGATCAATAGGAGCAGTCAACCGCGCATACTGCCAAAAGGTGGCAGCAAAGTTCTAGCGGACCAATACACAGGAAAATGCACGTGAGTGGTGCTCGGTCAAGAATGAATGGGTCCGCTACATGCATTGAATTGGGCCGTAGTGACACCTATTGGTCAACTCACTGACAGCTCCTATTACCCACACAAAAGGCATCCATTGTACAGGATCTGATCACTATGTGCTGCCCTCTATCATAGTTCTGACCCCCGTTCAACCACATTCTACATATAAGTGGAAAAAGAAAACCTTCATCATTGCAACGGTCAGTTCCTTCTTTGTTACGTAATATCATTCCCTTTAAGTACGTCTTATTCAAATTTCTCCTGACGTAATGTTACCGATTCCTGGACCAGACGGCTTGGCAGATAAGCAATTAACCTTTGACAGAAGTGTCAACTCCATCATGATCGACTGGCCCACGAAGGGCAATGGTGATCTACCTTCCACGCAGAAGTCCTCTAGGGGTGAATTCATTTTGCTGCAATTTCTCTTCCTTCATTAAAGACTTCCTATTACCCAAGCACTGATGGGAAATTTCGATTTTAATTACATGCAGTCAGTCAAAGTGTTGAAGTTTACCTCGTCTGGGGCATCAGCCTACACACAAATGGGATGCTACTTCGCCGAATCATCAGTTGGATACGCAACACTCAGTTACATCATTGCGGTTACTTTGCTGATGTTGTTAGCTGCCAATAATGTTGCAAAAGCGTATTTGTCTTGCCATCAAATCACTCTGCTAACGATGCCAGCAACCTGTTAATGCGAACGGGACATTTTAGATGTCTTGCTTGGAGCTGAGATGGGCTGGTGGGTTTGTTCATTCACATTACTTCGTCTGAATAGAGTGACGTGTGATTGCTGCAAACGAGTGCATCCAACATGAAGTTTCTTGAGGCTATCTTGAGTAGTTCAGTTTTTGCTGTCGTCAAACTTTGAACAGACTGATGAATCCTGTTGTATGTCACTACATTCAATAGAAAGCATGAAACCTTTATCCAGATTACCGTGCTTTGTGTAGCCTATATGCACATGTACAGTACATTTACAAGTAGCTAGGCCTACATGTATTCGTTGAACGCTATTCTGCTTCAAAAAAGCATATGGGATTATCCCGCCAGTTAGCGATTTTATGAAAACGATGATGGAATGCCAAATTTCACGTTGTGCTAAGTGCTCACTTCACAGAGGCCTACTGATTACTCGCATAGTGGTCACGAGCGTGTTAGATTTGCATGGAGTATGTTTGTACGTGTAGATACATGCACCTAGCCACTTGTTCGTGCTGTATTAAGTATTAGTAATGGTTGAGTGTGATTATCGACGACCAGGGGTGACAGGACTCCAAATCCCCCTAGAAACCAAGTCCACTTTTATTGATCAACTATAGGGATTAGGATAGTATGGCTAGAAACGATGACCATTCGAATATAACCTTTACAGGTGGAGGATATTAACACTCGGATTTACAATCCCAGGACTATCGTTCCTGCCCCACTAACTTGCACTCCTCATGTGGTATTCGATATTTTATCACCCACACACTCTGGTTCGCGTCACCTTTCTTTGATAGACCCGAGACCCAAACAGTCACAACGGCCGGTCAGCCGAGACTACAGGTGTCTGAAAAGCAATTACGGCGCCTACAAGAGACCATCGACAGAAGTGTCCGGTGATAATATCCTTATTGTGACCAAACACTCGAAGCGATCACTTCATCTTGAGGTGTAAAGTTAACGTTGTAGATGGTCAAACTTGTCTCCGAGTTGAGGAGAGAAAACACCGAGAATGCGCCGGGGATTGGAGGACAGACTGCAGACAATAATTATATCACCTTCCAGAGAGACGGTTGCCATTCCAATTATGTTTTTTTTTTCTCGTACGTGCTGCCACCAAAATGCCAAATTTTGAAGTTTGACATCTGTGACCTTGAAAAGTAGGTCAAATAAAAAACCGGTTACATGTAATGTATCTTCATTAGATAGACCTACATGTATGATAAAATTTGGAGGTGATCCAGTCATTGGTTTTATTAGGAGTTACAGCACTTTTGTGTTTTTGGTTTCCGCCACCTGGTGGCAAAGCTAAGAATCGAATCGGACCGAAACTTGGTGACATTGGTCCTCTGACCTAGGGGTATGTACCAGGTTTCAGATCAATAACTCCAGCGGTTACGAAACGTGCCATGCTAATGGACAAGACGACGGACGCTGCACCATCGTAATAGCTCACCCCGGTGAGCTACATGTAAAAAGCCTCAGTGTCACGCCTTCGATATCAAACAGCCTGCTGTGAGGTCAGCAATGCCGACAATCACCGCCAGGATAAGCAGGAGCCCGGCAATGCCAGACCTCTGTGAGACCTTACATCCGCAATTTTGGCGTATGTTTCTTTCAGTGGGGACACTGGTTGTTGCACAACTACCTTTCATCCCCGAACTGCCCCTTTCATGAAAGAATGGACCGTTTTTTAGTCGGGTGACTTGACGTCCGAAAAAAGAAATTCATAACGGACTTGCATTCGATCCTGGCAGATAATGGTTGAAGCATCATCACCATTCTCGTCGGATGTTATGTTATGGGTTCGATACGAATTCATTGTGCCATCCACCTGGCCGATAGGTGATAAGTGAGCAATGAATACAGTCCATCGATCGATACCTTCCACAAAATCTTGCGATATTAAAAATAATCGCATATATGGCAAGCGGATTGTCCAGTTATTCAAAAAACCTATATTTTTGTACTAAAACCTAGTTTTTTGCTCATAAAACTGAGTTTTTGTGGAGAAAATATAGGTTTTTTGACAAAAACTAAGTTTTTTGAGCAAAAAACCTAGTTTTTGTCTAAAACCATGTTTTATAGAAATAAACTTAGTTTTTTGCTTCATAAAATATAGGTTTTTGTCAAAAAACTTAGTTTTTGTAAAAAACCTATATTTTATGACAAAAAACCTGGTTTTATGCCAAACAACCCCCATTTTATCGACAAAAATGTAAGTTTCTGCACTGAAATGTCCAGTTATTCCATAAAACTAAGTTTATCAGTCAAAAAACCAAGTTTTTTGACTAAAACTAAGTTTTATGCCATAAAAAGTAGGTTTTTGATAAAAACCTAGTTTTTGTCAGAAACCTACCTTTTTAAACCTCGGTCCCACTGACCAAGATGATTTCGTCGGTACGAGGTTGGTAAAATACCCGTCCCCNACCAATGCGCAGTTCAGCGTGCTTCCACTACGAACATCCAAGTCAATTGTGGGTGAAAGCATTAAGTACCATGTGGGGCCGAGGTTTCCTATCCTCGTCCCAATATTACAGCGAAATCGTACACATGGGACGAGGTAGAAAATGTAAGTTTCCTGACAAAAACTAGGTTTTTGTACGCCGTTTGTCCAGTTATTCAAGAAACCTATATTTTCTACAAAAATACAGGTTTTATTGAAGAAAAACTAAGTTTTTGTATAAAACCAGGTTTTTTAAGCATAAATGTAGGTTTTTGGCTGTTTGTCCAGTTATTGACGAAAAACTAACATTTTTGTACAAAAAACTAAGTTTTATGCTGATGATTGAAAAACCTATATTTTATCGCAAAAAACTTAGTTTTATTGCAAAAAACCAGGTTTTATTGTAAAAATATAAGTTTTATCACAAAAACTAGGTTTTTTGCTCAAAAAACTTAGTTTTTGTCAAAAAACCTATATTTTCTCCACAAAAAGTAAGTTTTATGAGCAAAAAACTAGGTTTTAGTGCAAAAATATAGGTTTTTTGAATAACTGGACAATCCGCTTGCCATACGCATATACTTTTTACTCGGGGAAAGCGACTTGCCTCCGGCAAGTTTTAATGAACCCGTTGGATCAGACACTGCAGAAGAAACCCAGCTCGTTTGTGGAACTAAATTGTTTGCCGACAAGATTTGCTTTCATCTTAGGGTATGGGTAAATTGAGATTTGTTACACATTATATGCGTGTGACCAGTGCTTGAAGACATAGGTATACACTTAGCCATGGCCATTATCAAGTCGCAGTTTATTTGCGAAGGTGTATTTTTCTGTATTCGTCTGTGAACTGAATTGATAGTCTTAAACAAAAAGCAGTTCACGAGACCGTCTCATAAGTGATGTCATTATAAACGACGGGTGTAAGTTTACAAACACGGCTTTTATAAAAAAGCCCGATTTCAAATTTCTAGTTACTGGGCAGGTACATGTACCGTCATCATCTCAAAAATATTGTTCTCGATCAAATAGAAAGAAAATATTTTATGGGAACAGCCCACCAACAAAATAAGAACATAAAAATACTAACATGTATGCATGCAGTTTGGCCGCTTAAAACCCTCTAGAATAAGGAGTGGCAGGTACATGTACTCTTGAGCAAGGTGACATGAGAGCCGAGCAGGACCGATAACATTTCATGCAGCTTCATCACCTTATCCAAATAAAATTGTCAGGCGTGCTTGTCTCTGATAGTTGAAGGGAGACTCCACTCATTGTAAACTTCTGCATTTTTATCAATCAATGGGGACTATTGTCATGAGTTGTGGTCACTAGTGTCAATAGGCCAAATACCTTTATTGTGCACATATGACATAATATGCTGTGCAGCGGTCCCTTGGAATGCAATAAAAATTCTTAAAACGATGAGTCTGCTGATTTAAGAAAATACATGTCTGACATGTTACCTTTATTGTACACATATGGCATCACGTGTGCAATAAAAATTCTTAAAACGATGAATTTGCTGATTTAAGAAAATATGACATGTTGCAGATATCAATCAATTAATTTGAATGTATTAACGATATTTCAATAATTCAAAATTTTACACAATAAATGGAGTCGCTGGTGTTCATGGCAAATCTTCGTAAAAGTCTTGAATGTGGTTAACACCATTTTGACGTCAAACAGCCTTGAGATGGTCTGGTCCCAAGATGCTATTATCTCTTGACAAATTCACCGTTGGAAATCAATTATTGAACGCTCATCAGCCTTGAAACACCGAGTGAGGAAAGTGACGGAAAATACAAATCGGAAGAAAGTGGAAGAAACAAATTATCACGGCAACGAAGAGCGTGCATGTATGGTGGGGGCATGTGTGCTTTGAAAAGAGCTGCCTAACAGGAAATAAGGTAGATTTCCTGTTACACAAAAGCAGAAGTAATGAAAGTTGGGTGAAAGAAATATTTTCATCCATTAGTGTTATGCTTATCCGCCCCGGTAATCATGATAATGCAATGGGCATGTAGCTCATCCCTGATTGATATTTGATCATGTGACCATACAACGGAAGTAAGGTCGAAATGTTGTTGGATCTCAGCTGGTTTTTGCCCAATCAAGTATTTGTTTGTCAGCCGTACAACCGTGATCAGCGGAAATGAATATGATCTGCATCTCAGCAGAATGTCATTCCCTCACATTTGCCTGCCCACGTTTCTGTGCTACAAGTAATGCCGATGGCGTCCGGGCGGATTTCTTCAATCCTTTATAAAGCCATTGCTTACGAGATTACTAGTAAACTCCAAATTTGAAGCAGAAAAAAAGAAATGAGTGTCTCCTTAAAACCCCAGAGGTCGCGCTTCAATCTTTTAAGCCATTGCTTAAGAGATTAAACTTCCAATTTGAAGCAGAAAAAAAGAAATGAGTGTTCCTTTAAAACCCCACCAGGTCGCGCTACGAATGTCTGATTTCAACGGTTGAGGGACAAATGCGTAATAAAAGCAGACGGGCGTGGATGCGTATTACAAAAAAAACCATTGTCAATATTTGCGAGAACAAAGTACACGAATTAACGTTTGCTCTATGATTCTGATGATGGGTTCTAGAAATTTCCCTGATTTCTACACACACGCACATGCACACCAAGCATCTCCCACAAAGATTCACGTGCATGTACATGCACACCACCTATACCTTCTGTACATACGTAGTGTACGTGTACAAAAATCTTTGAATCCTTTTAAAGTCTTTGAAACTTTCTCCACATTTTAATGCGCGACTGAATTTTATGCACTTCTGAGTACATCGCTGAATGTTTATTATTAAAACTACGTATACCCATGTACTCTCGGGTCGACACCATCTCTCATCAGAGTGCTAGTTTTTTTTCTGTCACACAAAACAAAATTCCGCGCTCTTCTAAACATTGATATCGTACATACACTGTGAATTTGTATTGACATTTTCCAAGTCGATGATTTCTAATCTGAATTGGATTCGATCATGAAGGTGCCCCGACGGCTCAGCGACGCCGATGACACGTTGCATACCGCCTTCATCAATGAATGATGACAGGCAAAGCTTCTAGCCTGATGATCGTGTAACACGCAATTGCGTTATGAATACACAATAACCTTGTACAGAAGAAGAAAAACGGCACTTTTTTGTTGAGTCTTGGTATGTTGCCTTCAAATGGTAAAAAGAACTAAGTGCTAGTACGTATGTCTTTCTAACCATAGACATTGGGCCATATGAATAAAGACTTCAGCTTTGTACAGCATTGCCCAGTACATCTGTATTGCAATTCAACTAAAAGCATTTACTAGTCTTTATTCATATGATCAATTGGCTGGTATTCATAAAAGTTAGCAAATGCTTCTACTTAAGCTTTGCACAGCGAGGTCCAATGAATGTACCACAAAACTTGAAGGAAAAGCATTTGCTAGCTAATTTATGAATATCAACCATTGGCTGCATCATAAAAGCTAGAAAATGATTTTACCCTCGAGTCTTGTTGTACATTTACATGTACATGTACATTGGACCTTGCTGTACAAAACTCAAGTAAAAGCATTTCCTATCTTTTATGAATACCAACCTAAAACTCTCCACTTTGCGTGCATTATTTATAGGCCCTCTCTGCTTAGGCCTATAAACAGTGGAGCATCGACATGTACATGTACATTACATGTAGGCCTACATGTAATTCAATGTTGCTAACCAAACTACAATATTGCTTTCCTTGATTCTAATGCCGAGTATTTTCAGAAAGTGCACTTTTCCCGTCGTGACATTTTTTTTCTGAGGCGCATTGTATCGGCCTACATGTGCATCTACACAGATCCTGAGAGTAGTTTTTGACACTACATGTACGTGTATGGAAAAGATTACTGCACAGCAGGTCACACGTTTCGATGATCTATTACCATGATATGCGTGCAGGTGAAAATTAGCTCTGGGATCGTATTTGATATTCGGGCCTAGGGCTAATATTCCGGAATTATCGGCAAGAGCTAGGAGTGCCGTCGTCCTGTCAATGTATTGAAGGTTGTATTCAATTATTATTGTTGTATTATCAGTATTATTGGTAACAAAACGATTTCTGCCAATCACAGCTCTAATCCACGAACAATTAGAAAAGAACAATGATGAACAGGCCTTCGATTATTAAAGACAGGCCGGAATTGGAGAGACTACCTGTAATCAATGAGAATCTGTAATTTATGTGACATTGATGACAAGCGGATCGGAGGTAATGGGGCCTGTTGATAACAGGCATAAAAAAAACCAGCATGCCATTGGATGTGGTTATAATGAGTGGACTGTAGGTTGGTGACTTAGCTTGGTGTTGGTCGAGTGACACCTTAGATGATGAAAAGGTGGACTAGGATACCATTTAACCTCTTTCAGACTATCGCTATCCGCTACCTATGTCGTAGTCCAAGACGAAAAATATTCGAAGGGTTTGGTCAGAGGCTGGAGGATTCAGAACTAGAGGCTTTACTTACATTCATTCAAACGAAGTGATAATATACCTTTACACAATTCATATCACTTGCCAACCACATTCGATTGCTTCCTAAATGACACTTTGGGTGGGCGTAATGAAATAACAATAGAGTACATTAATAGGTTATGTAAACGATATCGGCCATTATGAGACCGTACATCACATGTGACCATAAAAGGGTGATGTCTACTGTAATTGTAAGTTATGAAGTCGTGTCTGGTCACATGAACATCGAGTTGCCATTTGCAGCCCCCTGATTTGTTCCAAAATGCTAATATCATCAAATCGTCGACAGTCGAAACGACGACATTTCTTTGAGATCAGATGGCTTAATCGACGGTTGAATGTGTCATAAACCAAACTGTCTCGTCGTAGTGTAGAAATTGGGGGATGTTACTGGCTATATGTAGCCTTGTTCACACTGAAGGCGCGGTGGGATGCGAAATTTTTCGCGCCTGATTGTTTCCACTGTTAAAGCTAGGCGCACATGGACGGCAAATCTCAATGCGGTAGGGGTGTTTTTAAAGTCGACTGACCGGCTGAATGACGAGTCCAGCAGCGTTGGGTCAGTCCATGGGCGCCCAGCTTAAAGCTAGGCGCACATGTGTGCGGCAAATCTCGATGCGGTTGGGGTGTTTTTAAAGGTGACTGCCCCAAGGCTGTCGACTCGTCATTTATCCGGGTCAGTCGACTTTAAAAACAACCCTGCCGTATCGAGGTTTGCCGGACATGTGCGCCTGGCTTGTTCACACTTGTGGTGCGACGCGATGCGGTAAGAAGCGGTAGGACGCCAGGAGCGATTTCCACCGCCCTCGATCGCTCCTGCAGTACTTTTCCGCGTCGAATCGCCTGCCGCGTGAGGATACCGACATATCTGCCACAATTTGAATGACATGAATGATGTCACTTCCGCTAATCATGACCACCGCACGCAACCGCGTCGCGCTATGTCAAAATTCACACCGCTTGGCGATTTTTTTCAACGCATCGCACCGCGCCGCCAGTGTGAACAAGGCTAAAGGCTTCGGTCCACATGTGCGCTTCACGTAGCGTGTTGTGCGATTTTCACAGGGAAATGGGCATTTTTTAGTTGATTAAACACGCTGAAAGTGTGGTAATCATCCAATTCCCTGTGAAAATCGTAGAACACGCGGCGTGAAACGGGCAGGTGGACCGAGGCCTTTAAAGTGGAAGGAATACTGCAGAATTCATAACTATTTTCTTTGACACATAATAACCTGCCTGGAATGAAGTTCTAGAATGATTTCCTTGGTAAACCCAACGTCAACGTTCTTGCAACGAACAAAGCACGCCGCCAAGAAAGGATTGCTCAAATGGAACTTTTTTTGTTAATTCACTACTAAAAGAATATGAAATTGTCTTACCTGATAGTTCAACGGAAGGTCGTTTTGGTGAGCCGGGTTCCGATCCACTGCCATTGCTGGCTTCGTCCAAACTCCTAAAGTCAACTCTCCGGTTGATAGGTGGTGTGCTCACAGGAGGCACAGTGAACGGAATTGTCTTCATACTGGAAGGAAGCAAACACAAAGAATGATAACGCCGCATAGTAGCCAGTCTATCGGCGTGAGACATTTTGATTCGGGTGTCCATTTTTGCATATATCCCTGAGTATATCCACAGCAAGAGAACTTGCTTCAGCAGTAAGCCACTTTGTGCTTAGTTATCCATCCCACACGAATCCGAACGCGTGTCGCTACGAACTTGTTGCGTCTTCTCCAATGAGATGGATCAAGGGACCGGCTTATAAAGTTAGCGTGGCATCACTCGCCTGCTAACCTGCTGTCCGTCTGGTATGACAATAATCCATACCACCTTATTTAACACCGATCGCCACCATGCCTATCGATGACTCAAATGGTGAACGTCGGTAGACTGATCAATGAAACAGTCACGCGGTCCGTCGGTGGAAGAACGTCTGCTTGGCGTACAAACTTCAAGATAAGTAACTCATGACGACGGCATCACGGCTAAGCCCGAAATCGTCTCCGCGGCAAAGCTGTGCGTTTCTCCAGCTCGGTTATGTGAGACAATTATTATGCCAGCTGAGCTTTCCGCCCCTACAACATCTCCAAGCGAGTCAGAGAATTGTACCACACGAGTTGTTCATTACGGTTTCGTATTCACATGACAGAAGGTTCGTCGGCCATCCGGTGTCATCCGAGCAATTTTGACAATTTCCGCCAAAAGCTTTGTCTTTGTACACCGAAAGACCAGTGTGCTGTTACGCTTTTGTTTAAACTTTCGGAGAAGCATGTGATTGGTGAGATGGGCAGGTATAGTATGACTGGGGAACGATATCAAAGCTAAGCTAATTGACAATGCGATGCAAGGAGGATGAAATCATTGTAACCTGACCAACCCATTAATGGCCATTGACAAAAGAAAGATTGCCCCATGTGATGATTCAACGTCGGATGTAATGTATCTTCTCATATTTACATGTACATTACGATAGTTAAAAACACTTGCAAATAATGTCGTTGAAAACAACATCGCTAAAGGTCAACCGTCCAATGGTAAAGGCAGTAGACGGATCATTGGGGAATGGTCAATCCAAGTAATAGCCCGACCGTGTATTTTCATGTACACTTCAGTGTGGAGTGTACATGTAGATATTTCTTCAATCAGCCATACACCCAGTTAAGCCTAGGTCACAAATGCACCGGGCCCCGTACGATTTTCCCCACCCAGCGGCTTGCTGCTGATTTTAGAGACTGAAACTCGGATCTAAGATGAATCATGCCGAAATCGCCTCAATAGATAGGCGCTGGATCAAACTGGGCACCGTACAAATTGGCCAAAATATCTGTTTTTACTCGCCGTACGGGTCCCGGAGTCGATACATGTATGTGACTGGGGCTTAAATTAGTAGAAGTGGAGTTTAGCATTGGAGGGCAGAGGTTGTCTTGTCATCCTGGCTGTACAAATTACCAATTCTACAGGAAAAAGCTTTCTCTGTGAACCGGCGAGACGCCTATCATCGTTCTCTCCCAAGAATTACGAGAAGTGTTGCTTCATCAAGATGGCAATGGTAAAAAAACGAGAAAAAACCAGAAAGCAATGCTCATACCACAATGTCCCCCGCCCGCCGGTCCCCATGCACATTCGCGGGGAACTTTACTGATGAACGTAAGGGGACAACCGCAGAGCACGTGACGGGGAAGCATGAACCCTGCAGCAGAATTGTAAGCCATGGGCATAAAGAGCTTGATGTTCTTCAACAGTAACTCCAGTTTTCTCCTGCGATGATCGCCCACTATTTTCAACACCGACAAAATTCCGCATTCTGAGCCCTGCTCTCGATCCAATAACTTAACATGTTGATGATGTCAATCTTCCTCTTCGTCACAACTCAGACGGGATAAATCCGTATTTTTCCTCCGAAATGACATCAACTGAATACAAGAAAAGAAACCATTCCTCACTGATTATGATCAGATTTTCTATACGAATGGCGCCCATGTCCCGACTCTAACCAAGAGTCACATGCATTAATAGATTGGTTTCTCGCGGCTGCTTAAGCCTCGGGAATCCTAGCTGTTGGCGCTCATTGTCAGTTGCCTATTGATGGCATTAAGGGTTTTAGCAGTCTGATTAGGGAGGTGATCGATCAGAGGGAGCAGGCTGACTTCTCTGTTAAACATAATGTCACTGATCTGTGGACAATCTGATAGAGGCAAATGGCAGATTGGCTGTTTTGGGTAACATGACGCCGTGAGGTTTTTGTAAGCGAATGGAATGATACGGAGACCAGGAAACAGTAGTCAATCGGACAAAAACAGTTCGTGATCAAGGACGATCCCCAGTTTTTAGGTATGCTGGAATGTCTGCGGACAACAAACACTTTTGTGTGGTGAGTGAACCCAAAATTCATTTCAAATGACCTCTTGAATAAGTTTTCAATTTGATGCACACACCAATGCCAGCAAAAGACGTAGCTGTAATCGGGATCCTAGCTACGATAGAGGGCAGCACACCGAAACCCGGTCCTATACAATGGACGGCTTTTGTGTGGGAAATTGATCAGGACCGAGATGTCAGTTTCATTTCAATAGTTTTAACCACTAGTGACACCTATTGAGGCAGAGCTAGGGTCCCTATTAGTTTCGCAAATCTGACGAAACACGAAGTACGAAGTAGGAAATACGAAATTCAACTTCATTTCCAGGACCTAATGTATTTCTGGAGATGGTTGGTACCACAAATGCCCCTGCTGCCAGTGCGTCTTTTAGCATATGATGTAAGACCGAAAGAGTTATGGTGCGTCTTCAGTTTTTAAATTTCCATTTCGTAGCTACGAAGTGGAAACGAAAGATAAACTTCAAAGTTTAATATACACCGTCACATCGGTTTAACGCCATACGCTAAAAGACGCGGCGCTCTTAGGCAATATTTGTGGTACCAACCATCTCCTGAACGGCATACGTCATGGAAATGACGTCCAATTTCGTATTTCGTACTTCGTGTATCGTCAGATTTGCGAAAACTCACTATTATGCCAGTCATTTCGAAGGTTGCAGTTGCCGATTCGTAGGCATCCGCAGAGAAAGGGTCACTGTCTTTTCCACTGCTTCCGTTTTGTCCATTTCTCCGACCATTACATAACAATAGTATTTTCAGAGCCAATTGGGTTGAATTAAAGTTTCAGCTCTCAAGCTGAGTTACATGTAGATGAGCTCTATTAGCTACGGCTAGATACATGAACATAACATGACGAAAAGTCATAGCTTACGACCATTTAGCCACTAAACCAGGAGTTGCTATGTATGACCGTGTTAAATTCTTTGTCACGGTGGTACATCCTTCTGTCATGATCTCTCCCCTCGGACGTGACTGCAGTCCTATTAGCAGTCACAACGGCGGCTGAGTGACACGACGTGGCCGTTCCAGGGTTTTCGCGGAAATAGACTAGACACGGAATATCAAGGTACCGGTACTTATAACGTGTTTTTAATACTTGTACTTTACCTTAACGCCGATATACGCTACCCAATCAGTCTGATTGGATGTTGCACTTAACAAATGAATTTTGGAGACTAGACAAATATTTAAATGGCGGTTACTTGGTCAGTCTCCTCAATCAATGGTCATATAGAAGAATGAAACCAACAGCATTGGCTTGGCGTTGTACTGGCGTGGTTTACTCTCCCACAGCACAGGCCCTCAGAAAACACGATAATTGTGTGCCTTGGGAAACGGGCAACAGTGGACCATCTTTACATGGGCGGGTGAACTGGGGCCGTATGCATAAAACATCTTAAGTGTAAAATTTACCTTAAATCTAAGGATTCGCTGAAGTTTTTTCCTAAGAATTATCTTTTTCTTAAGTGGCATGCATAAATTACCTCAAGGTAAGGAAATTCCTTCAAACCACTCCTTACCTAAGTGTACCTCCAGAGGTACATGTACATGTATGTACCTTAAGTGGAGAAACTTCAGTTCAATGCATGCCTCGAGTTAGGCCTTGTGGTGTTATAGGTATTTTAAGTAAAAACCTAGGGAGTTCCCTCAGCCACTAAGGAACATTCTCTGGGCAACATTGCGCAATCACTTACCACAGCAATTTAAACTAAATCTGTAATGGTCGCTCCGATTGGCTGAGATGTGTGGCATACTTGATACATTTTGTAACTGGCGGTAATGGACAATCTTAGAATTTAAGGAAGTTTCTTAGACTTGAGAGAAAATTCTTCCCCAAGGTTTACATTAAGATGTTTTTTTTGCATTTCACTAAAGAAACGTCCTTCCGTAAGGAATCCTTAGCGGTTTTAAGGGGAAAACGAAGTTAAGGATTAAAATGTTTTATGCATACGTCAAGTAGGCCTACTCAGACAGGAACCGCAGCAAGAAAGCGACTGAAAAGACTTAAGGAAGCATCCTTGAGCGACGATTCCTCGTCTTACAACGAGAAGAAAGGGTTATGATACATGTATGTTCTCAGATTCCAACTTGAAAGGCAAGGCTACGTAAAAAGGCAAGTGGAACCTAAGAAGTTGCATTGGCTCTTGCTTTCTACGAGAGAAAAGCGTGATTACGCCATTGCCATCTATCACCGTCTGCCGAACTGTTCCGTTTCTCTGCTATTCAAGCTCTGTAATGCAATGAGCCTCATCAATTTTCCTCGTGCTGCTCTCTGCTTGAAGAAAGGCGAACTGACAGCAACACTGTACACAGCTTCTTACAGAAGGAATGCAATGCTTTCGACGGCTTGAGCGACGGTAAGACCACTGTCACCTTTGGAAACGGTGCTGTAGGAAATTGTAGAGTAATATATCGTGTATTTCTGATCAGTAAATACAGTAAACTCGAGTTTAAACCACCGGTTCATTATGTTCATAAGCACACCCACAATCAAAATGGGAGTGAATAAAACATAACAAGTGTTATGCTGAATGGCTGGAATCGGTGGCTCAAGGCCTAGGCTGGCCTGGATTGTAACGCAACTGATTCATTGAAGCTTAAAATCCATATCCACCCTGTATGAGGCCACAAACAAAACTGGATCAGACAAGGGTCAGTTTCACCCTAGGCCTTATAACCAACTATTCATTCCAGTGTGGGGGTGTGATTGGAGTAGCGATCGGCATAATACTTGTTACATTTTATTCACTCCCATTTCGATTGTGGGTGTGCTTATGAACAACATAATGAACCGGTGGTTTAAACTCGAGTTTACTGTATACCCGGTACTATACAGTAAACTCGAGTTTAAACCACCGGTTCATAAGCACACCCACAGTTGAAATGGGAGTGAATAAAACATAACAACTATTACGCTGAATGGCTGGAATTGCTTGTACGATCACAACCACGTGATGGAATGAATAGTTGCTTAAGGCCTAGGGTGAAACTGACCCTTCTTTGGGTGTGCTTATGAACATAATGAACCGGTGGTTTAAACTCGAGTTTACTGTATATTTCTGGCTACATGTACAGACATTGACTGATGTTTATCTACACCTGATATCCTGAATATTTCAAATTACCGCACCAATCTTGACACGGTTGTTTTGCTGAGGATTTTGTTGCTAGTTTCATCAAAATCTGTTGAGTGGTTGCTGAGATATGTGAGATTATCAAATTTTTGATAATTTGAGCTTTCCATGATTTTTTTACAAAATCCTGATGTCAGTAGATAGAGCTGACCTCAAACCATAAAATTATGAATTTTTGGACGATTCGCATACATGTAAATTGGTTAGAATTTAATGCATATTTATCAAAATATCAACATTTTGATATTTCAATATTTCTGCCCAATTAACGCCCAAAAAGTTTCACAATAGGGTAAACCTATAATCTGAGGTTAGCTTTATCTAATGGATCAAAATTTCTTGAAAAAAAAGAAAATTTCAAATTATAATTCAATCTAAGCAACCACTCAACAGATTTTGTGGAGGAAACAAATTTCAAAATCCTTGGAAAGGTCCATTCTATCAGAGCTACTATAAAAATGAAAATCAAATGACGAAATAAAAATTTTGATTCTCAAGTTTTTTTCTGATGAGTTATTACATAATATTCATATGTTCCCATTTCAAAAATATTTATGCAGAAATGTGGCCAAAAGGTTTTCCTTTTATATGCAACAAACCTAGTCAAAATTGGTGCGGTAGTA
>NMRB01005964.1:5103-15800 GCA_002633025.1 Notospermus geniculatus
TGTTAGCGCTAACTTTATGTTAGATGACGTAAAAATCCCTTGTCTTTTTACGTCATTTAACATAAAGTTAGCGCTAACACCAAGTTAGCGCTAACATGAGTTTTGTGCAACCCAGCCCTGTATTTTATGACAAAAAACCTGGTTTATGCCAAACAACCCCCCATTTTATTGGCAAAAATGTAAGTTTCTGCACAAAATGTCCCGTTATTCCATAAAACTAAGTTTATCAGCCCAAAAAACTGTTTTTTTCACTAAAACCAAGTTTTATGCCATAAAAAGTAGGTTTTTGATAAAAACAAGGCCCATATTTTCAAAGCTGTTTGAACGCTAAAATGCATTATAAAAAGATAAAACAATGTTTTTAGGAAAAATCATATTTTCGAAGTTGTTTTATTTTTAGATTGCTCTGACCAGAGGCGTTTACCCGCAGGATAATCACACGCGTCTAACTATCCTGCGTCTAAGTCCAAGAGGACAAAGGAAATGTTGAAAGATCAGGCAGGCTTGTCTAGAATTTGTCCACCACTTTCTTTTGTCCTCCCACACTGAGACGCAGGAAAGATAGGCGTGTGTGATGATGGTGTGGGTAAATGCCAGAGATCAGGCAGCATGCAGAAGGCAGACCAATAGTTTTCTAGGCCTTTAATCTGTGTAATGCAGAATTTGTACGCTGATTTGGCCAAACAACCTTTTTAATTCGGCCCCTAGAAAACTATTGTTCTGCCTTCTGTGTGCTGCCTGATCTCTGCAATTTACCCGCAAGATGATCACACGCGTCTGACTTTCCTGCGGCTCAGTGTGGGAGGACAAAAGTGTTGCACAAATTCCAGACAAGCCTGCCTGATCGCTTAACTTTTCCTTTGTCCTCTTGGACTTAGACGCAGGAAAGTTGTACGCATGTGATTATCCTGCGTCTGGTGAAACACCATACAGACATCAGACAATAGTTTTCCAGGTCTTTAACCTGAGTAATGCAGAATTTGTACGCTGATTAGACTAAACACCATTTACGAATACGGCCCTAGGTTTTTCTACGCCGTTTCTCCAGTTATTCAAGAAACCTATATTTTCTAAAAAAAAACACTGGTTTTATTGAAGGAAAACTAAGTTTTTTCCATAAAGAAACCAGGGCCCGTATTCTAGAAGTTAACTCTAAGGTCCACTTTAAGCTTTTGTAGTCTGCCCTGCAGACAATAGCTAAAGGTAAACCTTAGAGTTAAGGAAGCTTCTAGAATACGGCCCTAGGTTTTTTGTAAGCATAAATATAGGTTTCTTGGCTATTTGTCCAGTTTTTGCCGAAAAACTAACATTTTTACGCAAAAAACTGAGTTTTATACCGATGATCGAAAAACCTACATGTACATTTTACCGTAAAAACTTGGTTTCATTGAAAACAACCAGGTTTTATTGTAAAACTGTAGGCCTAAGTTTTATGACAACAACTAGGTTTTTTAGGAGTAAAACTTAGTTTTTGTCAAAATAACCTATATTTTATCCACAAAAACTAAGTTTTCTAAGCATAAAACTAGGTTTTAGTGCAAAAATATAGGTTTTTTACATAACTGGAATCCGCTTGCCATGCCAGGCTCGGGAGTGGGACAAGTAAGTGGACAGGACATTACTGTTTCTGACCATACCCCCACCCCCTTATCTTCAACTCAGGATTTAGTCATTTTTCCTAGTTCAGGAATGGGACAGGTACAAGTGGGAATTTAGAGTATTAGTATGCCTGTAAAATATGAAGTTGATTGACCAAAAGGTTCCAATGTTGTGGAACAGAATCCGGAATCATGAGTCTTGCATGGGACCATGTCTCCTGTGCGGCACGCCAAGGTGGAATTTATTCAACCCTGTGAAATACATGTCAACATTTGAGAAATACATGTCAACACAACGAAATACCCAACAAGAATTTTTCAAACATGTGTCAACTTTCAAAAAACATTCACAACATTTTCAAACATACATGTATGTCAACAAGTTTTTTCGTTCAGAGCATTCTTGAAAAAAATCTTTCAACATTCACGTGACAAGTTGAAAAATTTCTTTCAACATCTTGAAAAAAAATTTTGAACATTCACGTGACAAGTTAAAAAATTTCTTTCAACATCTTGAAAAAAAATTTCAACAATCACGTGACTTGTTGAAAAACTTCGTTCATTATTCACGTGACCAAAAAGTCACATGACCAGTTACTACCCTCTCACCCTACCGAAGAATGAGACATGCCATGCTTGATATACCTGGAGCGAGGTTGACCGTGCGGTACTTTAGTTATGTCACGCGCCATGAACATCTCCCGCCAAACACAACCTCGTCCCCAGATAGAGGTTTTGCACTGAAATCACAAAAATCACTAGGCAGCCATGTTGGATTACAAACACACATAAACAACACACGTCATTTCCACGAAATGCGCATTGTACACGTATGATTTTCCTTTTTTGTGCTGTTGATGCCAAAAGCTACGTGTCAAAACATCTCAGCAGTTTATTTCACTAAGAAATGTAGTCCTTTTTAGGCATCGCAGGTGAAATGAAATGGCCAGGGCCATTGTGCTCACCTCTGTGATAAGTCTCTGTGGTAAAACTGTGACAGTCACTCATGGTGAATGATGAAGAATCAGTACAGACAAGATAAAGCTGAACACACCAAGTTATTTCATCTGATCAGCAATAATTTAATCAATGACAAACTCAGTCGACGACCGCCAGAAGGAGTTAGTGGTGTGAGCAAACCGCTTTCCTGTGTTGGCCACAGATGTCAAAAATTCTATTTTTCAAGATGGCCACCTGCATGACCTGGCGGCCATATTTGAAATATGTTGGAACTGAAATCTTAGCATAAATGTAGAGAATACATGTACTTACATAGATTTAGGCAACATAAAACCATCTTAACCTTTACTATTACTTTAACCTTTACTATTGATTCGATATGGCCCGAAGTAAATTTTTCTAGATGGCTGACTGGCGGCCATATTTGACATCCATTCTAACCGAAATTTGCCAGTAGTTTAGAAGGTACCTACATGTAGATACATGATTTGGCAAGGTTCCAACTTACTCCTACTTATGAAATATGGGTGAAAGTTCATTTTTCAAGATGGCTTCCTAGCGGCCATATTTGAAGTCCGATTGGGTCGAAATTTGGTGCACTTCTAGACGGTGCCTAGATATATCTTCACACCAAATCAAAACCCTCTATGTCAAATAGCCATGAAATGTGCCACCAAACAGTGGATTTTGAACTTTTGAAAACCTGTTAAAAAAATTCTCAGCATTTCTATTAAAACGTTCGCACACAAATAAAACAACCATACTAGAATATGACTTCATGCCAAATTTCAAGTCCGTTGCTCCTTCAGCAACTGAGATGCGGCTGAAAATATTGCCAGACATACACCGACCAAGCCAGACAGTGCTGAAAATAAGGGTCACCTCGTGAACCAATATTAGCAATTTTTAAGGTAGACTGGTCCCCTGTCGTATCGCTCCGTCCCTCCACTACTACGACAGGCCGCGTCCGCCATGTTTCTCTGTTTTCTGACACACGTATGCAAATGAGCAATAAAGACTTTCAACGTTGCGGGGAGTCTCTAAAAATAGATATGACTCATGGCGCGACCGTTGATGACGTTTGGCTGACCAATCACATGCCGAGTTGGCGTTCAAAATGCCTGTCGTAGTAGTGAAGCGAGAACTACGACAGGGGACCAGTCTATTTTTAAGGCAGCACGCTATGAAAGCAGCCCGAGTTGAAGACTTGTAATGACATTCATGAAGCCGAGATCGACTTTTTTCCCGATCGTCCCATGGGTGGATCCAGGGGGAGGGTGCAGGGGGTGCGAACCCCCCCTTCCGGGCCAGAGTGCCCTTTTTCGTCATAAGGTGCCTTTTTCGGCATAGAGTGCCTTCTTCGGCACAGAGTGCCTTTTGGCGACAAAGTGCCCTTTCCGGCAAAAGCTATTTATCAAGCCTATCTTTTTCCGGCGTCAGTCTACGGCAACTATAGTCGGCCTGCTCGTAGCCCATGTTCCCGCAGGGCCGTGGGAATAGTGTGTCTGCCCATTCTGCCTTTTCCCATTTTGCCTTCTCCCATTTCGCCTTCTCTGATCTGGTCTTTTCACAATTCATCTTGTCATATTTGGCCTTTGTGTTATTTTGTCTTTGTCTCAACTGTGGCCTTATTCCAGATTCATCTTTTTCCAAATTTGCAACACAGAGGCGAGATGGACAAGGGGGAATCCGAAAAGGTGAATAGAGGCAGAGGACGGAGAGATGGGATAAGGCAGGATTTGAAAAGGAACATGGGGAATGGCGAATTGGGACAAGGTGAAATGAATACTTTTTGAAGGCGAAATGGGAAAAGGCAAATTGAGAGAAGGGGAAATGGGCATGAACCGTAGTAACGGCATTTGACTGCCTTTAGTCCCAAGACGCCCAAGTCCAACCAAGGAATCACACTCACAATACAAGGCAAGAGTGCCCAATTTTACTCTCAGATGCCGGGAAATGGCGTAAAAGCATTCTTATTTTCAAAAATTTTCCCGGGAGAGGCCCCCGGATCCCCCGCCGGTATTTCGGTACTCGCACCTAGTAGGGATTTAACTAGGCTAGGGCCCGCCATTTTATCTAATCCTTGCCCCGAAAACTTTGGGTGTTCCTGTCCCGTCCATGGTAGACTCGGGACCCAGTCGTTGTGTCGCTCCGGCCGCCGCACTACACTCCACAAACGACTGGGAAAGCAAGCTGCAAAATCAGCGGCTAGCGTACCGACAACAACAACGGATGTGAATGAGTTCAGCCAATCAGAAACTGCGTCTTCAACGGCCGTCGTCTGCTCGTTGCAAGATTCAAATCAGCTGATTATATCGGAACTTTCTTCGAGGCCAAGGACGGTATCCTGGTACCTAAGTTCGATGCTGTGTGCGATAAGCAGTACTTACGGATAAAAAAATATCCTGCTAGTGACTTTGAAAAGATTCTAGACGGGCGAGAGGCTCTGGTAAATTTCATCAATAACAACCAATCAAAAGTGTGCCAGATTTCCCCTAGTAGATTGCTTTCGGGCAATTTCATTGGTCGAGATGGCCGTTGTTGTTGTCGGTACGCTAGCCGCTGATTTTGCAGCTTGCTTTCCCAGTCGTTTGTGGAGTGTAGTGCGGCGGCCGGAGCGACACAACGACTGGGTCCCGAGTCTAGTCCATGGTCGCTCGTACGTTTCATCGAGGGAGCTCTTCATACATGTGATTCGAATTCCGGGCTTCAAATCACGGAAATCGATGTAAATTCGAATCCAATTTTCACATAGCATATGATGTTAAATGTTCAGATCTTAGTCTCTGAAGAGCCCTGGGCTTTTCCATAGCATATGATGTTAAATGTTCAGATCTTAGTCTCTGAAGAGCCCTGGGCTTTTCCATCAGGGTATTGCCCTTTTGGCCCTGTCTGCACCCCCCCCCGTAGGCAAAATCCTGGATCCGCCCCTGCGTCCAATTTCGACCCCACTCATTCAGTTTTGATGCAAAATACATGTACATGTAATTTCATTTATTGACTGATGATACTCTTAAGTTCCACTCAGGTATGATTTCATGACGCGATTGTGTATGACCATATAGGGAGTTCATGCGATGATCGTGCAAGCACCACCATCTTCCCATGATTCCCCCTATGAACAAACAAAAGTACCTTGAAGTAATGGCGCGGGAAATTCAAATAGTGCTGTTTATTTTGTCACCTAGCGCCCCCGGAGAACAAATTTTTAATTAATTACCATTGCACTTGGTGTACTGTATCAAAAATCAAGCTCCATACCCTATCACTTTCTGTTTGTTATATTGCCTCCGGACTGAGATATTGGGATATTTCATTTTACGGAAAATGCCCCCTGGAGAGCGGTATGTGGGTCAGATCGCAAAAATTTTTGGTTCTGTTTCGAGTCCTTCCTAGGGCCTACCTCTCCACCAACTGAAATTTGGTGACCCTGTGCCTTGCGGTTGCGAAACGTGCCAGTTTAACGGACGACCCCCCCCCACACACACACACACGCACACAGACGGACGCCACTCAGGATACATATGACTACATGTAGCTCCTGACATAGGCCTGCCTCACACTTAACTTACCTCGATAACCACTCAAGGAAGTAAAATGAATGAGACATACAACGAAGCACTTCACCAGCATCATTGGCAAACTGTCCACAGCAAACATCCTGATGAAAGCTGAATATCTCCAGTTATCAATATCCTCGTCGGCAAAATGGACTCCCTGTATAACAGTTAGTTACACATAATACACATAAACATGATTATGAATATGGTAATGATTCCTACAAACCATTCGTCTTTACTTGGAGGAAGCATGTCCCCGAAAGAAAGAGTAAGGATATTTCGACAGTCATTTTTTCAACAGTCAACAGTCAGCAGTCAACAGTCATTTTAGGAACCAGACAGATTCCACATTCCTTGNCATTCCTTGCTGTAACTGATATGGCTGTGACTCGAGTATCAAGGACATGCCGCCACCAACTCCCATCGTACAACTTTAAAAGTAGGCTACTCCCCGACACT
Organism: Notospermus geniculatus; assembly: GCA_002633025.1. NCBI lineage: Eukaryota > Metazoa > Nemertea > Pilidiophora > Heteronemertea > Lineidae > Notospermus > Notospermus geniculatus. The sequence continues at coordinate 11,681 of NMRB01005964.1, forward strand.
TTTTCTGTAGTTGTATAAACAGAAGACACGGATCAGATGTCAGTGTCGAGAGTTTATGGCCGTTAACCCCAATTGTTTGCTTGTATACATGTACTGTTGTTCATAGCTGGGGTAGTGGAGGTTACGAGGAAGTTGGCCTACTGAGGTCTGGGTTCGATTTTTTGCTTGTGTTAAATGTAAAAAAGTCATGTAAAGTCTCAAAGAATGCTGTTATTTCATGCGTTTTGTCAGGCCTGGTGTTTCTTGAGGGACTTTTACGGTAATATTAGGCCTATACTACCGGTAATGCAGATATCCAACATAAAGCACAAAAAATGACACACAAAATGATAAAATATCTATAAAAGTCATCGCTGCATTTACATGTAGCAAATTTTCGACCGCAACCGGGGTTTTCCTCAGGCACCTTCTAATAGAGATTACAGAAAAGACTGCCTTTAGTCTGTGATCTGTACTAGAAAGTGTCTNATGTATATATATTAATAAGGCCCTAAACATAGAGTAACTTCTTCCCACTTGTTTCATTTGGACTGAAAAAGGTTAAGTCACTGAACCAACATGCATGTTGTTTGTTCACAAGGTCACACTTTCAAGGATAACATACTGTAATTGGTTTCGTTTCTGTTTGGTTTCGTTTCGTTTCTTGGTTTACAAACGCCCTAGAAAGTGTGTCATGTACATGCAGACTCTAACATAAACACAGGATTGAATTATGAATAGGCCTAGTACTGTTCAGAGATCTTTTTTCCAACTGTTCCTTTTATTTCTTTGCTTCTGATGTTGGGTGCCACCATATAGGCCTATTTCACAAAAATGACTGTTGACTGTTGACTGCTGACTGTCAAAAAATGACTGTCGAAATATCCTTACTCTCGGGTACCAGTCTAAGTCATTGACAGTAACCGGGAAGTAAACAGGAAGTTGTATTGATTCTCTGCCATAGTTCTATTTCCTGCCGCTAGGAGCCGCTCCGTTAGCGGGAACCAAGTATTCCAAGTACTCCACCCAACCAGTCAAACCATTTGGCGTCCCGAGTATTTCGCATCCGGGCATACATATGTAGTCATCTATTGAACAAACGAGAACAACAAACGAGAGAACAAACGAGAGACAACATACATGAGACAAGCGCCACCTTTCAACGGCAATTTGAAATAAATAAATGAAACAAAATATATTCGTAACAGCGTAATCTTCGTTCATGTTTTGATTCACCGAGACTCCGAAAGTAACAAGAGGTTCCCGCTGGCGATTTTTTTTCCTACGATATATTTGACACGTTTTATTAAAACAAAACAAAACATGGAAATGCCGTTGTAATACCTACCAGTGTTTCTGTGGGTGAGTGTGTCGCGCTTATTCCGTAAGACAATTAGGAGGGGAACACTGGCAGATGTCGACAGTAGGATTCGAACCAGCCACCCTGTGATCAGTTAGGCAAGCGCTGTACCAACTGAGCTAACCACCCATCGCTGCCAGCCACGGAAAATTTCTTGATGCCTTTCGTCAAATATAGGTCTACTAGCAAGAACCGTGGCAACCGGCGATTCTGAGTTAGGCCGAGGTTGGGATGCACGGCATGGCTGGAATTGGTGCAACACATTTTGCGGTAGGGAGAATTTAGAAAGCAATCGAACAACACCATTAAAAAAGTAAAATTGCTATCAGAACAAAGTCCTATTCGCAAATTAAACCACCCGTTGCATCAGGATATGGTATCCTCTATTACCGTGCCGAATTTCGAGGCAAAACAAAGCTTCTAAGTGTGACTTTATTGAGCCGACTTCCAGCATTATTATATAGATAACAATATGAATTTAGTGGCTGCTGACCCCAAACAAAACCTTTCTAGGGCTGCCCCCCAACCCTACCCCTAAAGGAACACGTCCGTGACCAGGTGCGAATCCAGAGGGGGGGGGGGGGCGCTCTGGGCACGCACCTCCTCTTTTGGCCAACAAATCTGTAAAATCGACCGTGAATTTCTAGAATTTGGAGCAAATCTTTGCGGAAAAATCACCGCAGATTTTAATGTTATTAGCACAGGGCGCCCCCTCTTTTCCCGAATCCTGGATCCGCCCCTGGCCCCGTATTCATAAAACTACTTAAGTCTAAGTATGACACTTATCCTTTGTTCAACACAAAAGATAAGTATCACACTTAGACTTAAGCAGTTTTATGAATACAGACCCTGGTGACCCAATTTTTAGCCATAATGAGTAACGAGTGAGTTCTCCTTGGCTACATAAGCCCTTGTTACACTACATAAAAAACCCGTGTCGAACCCGGGTTTTTTCTGTCCACACCTGTTAAAAACGCGGTGTAATAATCCCCTCCGAGCTCGAACGGGTTTTGGAGGGCTTAATTTCGGTCCCCGTCACAAAATTTGAGTAGTGTTGACGGGCACCGGGCCTCAGGAGGGATTTTTCAGAGCCGGGCTACACCCGGGTGTAAAAAAACCCGGGGATTTCTATGTAGTGTAACCACGGCTATAACCCCGCAACCTGGTCAGTTTCTATCACAAGGACATGTGCATATTTCAGGGTTGTTCGACTACGATTCCATGCAGTTTGAAGCCTACCGAAGTAAAGATGGCGCTGGCGAGCCAGCTTTACACGAAATGACCGAGACTGCCATAAAACTTCTGAGTAGGAATGACAACGGATTCCTTCTTTTTGTAGAAAGTAAGTAAGATATTCATGTGAGCAAAAATTAGCGACGTAAAACTTTAGGCACCTTGTCGTTAGTCACGTGACCACAAAACGACAGGTAGCAGGAACCAGCGCTGACCAATGAGGAACCCGCACACTAACGTCACGACGTGGCGTTGCGAGCGATTGTACCGAAGTCTCTTTTTTCTAACGTTATTTCCATTTATTTCTGGCCTGAAAATAAATCATTTTTGTTGGTCGGCCGACAGTAAATGATGATGTAAAAACTTACATCATCATGAAGCAGATGAAATTTTCTTTTAATCTCTGTCATTTCTTTTTTTAAAATGAAGAGATATCGGATAGTGATAAAAGCAACGTCTTGTGTGTCATTTTTCCTGTAGAAAAATGTATAGGAAATTTTTTCATGACGCAACGTCAACACCTAAAATGAAGTCAATGACGTCGTTTCGGTACAACCGCTCGCAGCGCCGACCTGTCGGGATAAACCGCATTTCCGGCTATTTTTCTGGGTTGCGGATACCTGGACTCCGACACGAATCGACAGCCAGCGCCACCATCGGACGCCCAGGGAACCAGGTTAGACGGGTTCCCCAGTCGTTGCGTTGCGTACCGGTAGTTGATATGTAACGGAACTATTCATGATAACACAGCAGGGTCCTGTTGAGATTTTTATAATCCCTTACCCTTCGGAACTGAAAAATACTGTCCCTTCTCAGGTGCTCTTTTAGACCACGCCCATCATCGAAAACACGCGAGACTTGCCTTCGATGAGACCGTGGAGATGGACCGGGCGGTGAGAGCAGTGACCCGGATGACGAATGAAAAAGACACGTTGTTATTGGTTACGGCAGATCATAGTCACGTGATGGCGATAGCGGGATATCCACTCAGGGGAAACCCAATTTTAAGTAGGAAAACGAAAACCGAGTTTTTTGTCGTATTATCAGATGTTCCGGGTTCGATGTCCGTTGAATCTGGGAAGCCGACATGTCAAAATTCATTCGTCTGCTTCCGTGTTTTGGGAATACAAAAATACACTGAAAACTCTGCTTCATCAAAATGATGAACTTAGGTTCGTTTTCCATTATCACCAAACTGAGTATCTATTCGTCAAAATGACAAGTCCAGGTTCGTCATTTTGACGAACCCTTGACCAACATCAACAAGGGTGCATCAAAATGACAAACCTGGACTTGTCTTTTTGACGAACCCTTGTTTATGTTCGTCAAGGTTCATCAAAATGACGAATCTGGACTTGTCATTTTGACGAATTTAGATACTCAGTTTGGTGATAATGTAAATGAACCTAAAGTTCGTCATTTTGATGAAAGAAAAGTTTTTCAGTGTATTTTGAACTTTTTTCCAGGTATAACAGGACCAGACAAGGCCAAGGACGATAAATACTACACAACCATCCTTTATGCAAACGGAAAGGCTGGACCTGAGCC
>NMRB01005969.1:0-12855 GCA_002633025.1 Notospermus geniculatus
ATTCTTTGAAGCAAGTTGTCAAGATATTGAGAGTAATTAGCCAAGTTTTCTTTGGATGCTTTATCCCACTGAAGTCTGACATTCTTAGACCCATTAGAGGAATCATGTCGTATGTCAATCCCCGACAGAGTGAGTGACACAGGACAATAGTCGGAAAGATTATCACCTGTATGTATGGAGTTATATTTTAGTACATGCTCGACCAGATTCTCGCTAACTAGAAAGTGATCCAGGGTTGAACAATAACCTGTGATCTTACTCTCGTACGTATGTTGTACGTTTATCGCAGGCCGGAGTGGACACAATTCATATTTAATGTCCACATTAATTCCGATTTTATATCCACATTAAATCAAGAATTTATGTCCACACTTAATCAACCAATCGCAGCTGAGTTTTTAATGTGGATATAAAATCGCACTACTTATTTAATGTCTAGAATATGAAATAGAAATCGGGTTTCTAAGGTGAAAGACATTGCTTCCTACCAGGATCGAACCCACGAACCCTCGCATATGGCATCAATCGCCAGCACTCAGGGGCACACGCCTTAAACCACTAGGCCAAATCCCCATCTTAAAAAAGATGGTTCAATGACCCGTGTTTAAAACTTATTTAATGTCCATATAAATTCGTATTTTATGTCCCCATTAAATCACGAATTAATATCCACATAAAATCGACCAATCACAGATAAGGACTTTTGGACGGATGTGAGTGTTCTCGATCGCACGTCCACAATTCCATCGCGGATTTTTGGACGGAAGCGATGGAATTGTGGACGGAAGCGATCGAGAACACTCACATCCGTCCAAAAGTCTTTATCTGTGATTGCTCGATTTTATGTGGATATTAATTCGTGATTTAATGGGGACATAAAATACGAATTTATATGGACATTAAATAAGTAGTGCGATTTTATATCCACATTAAAAACTCAGCTGCGATTGGTTGATTAAGTGTGGATATAAATTCTTGATTTAATGTGGATATAAAATCGGAATTAATGTGGACATTAAATATGAATTGTGTCCACTCCGGCCTGCGATACACGTTGGCATTAGGATGTTGGAGAAGGCTAACTAAATTCTCCTTCCTCATGAACTCATGGAGTAATCTAGTGTGGTCTGAATTGTTCCTACTAAATTCTGTGTTAAGATCTCCACCCAGAATGAGATGATCGCAGTTACTTTCAGTAATCAGACGGGATAGATCGTCGAGCACTTGGCTAAAAACCTCGCGGTTTTCTAAATTATAATTTGTATCAGTTGGCATATACAGATTAGCAATGAAAATGCTTGGCCCGTGCTCCGAGCTCACCACTCCTGCACATATACGTTTACTGTTTGAGTCAAGAGATTTTACCTCACTCTGCATGGTACCCTTCCACAGTATTGAGCATCCTCCATATGGCCTGACAACTAGTAGTTCCGTATCATCCATACTTGAAGTACCAATGGAGCAAACGCCTTCAAAAAGTTTCTCAAACGAGTCCAGGTTATCAGGTAATAACCAGTGTTCCTGGATAAAAATGATGTCATGATCAGCAAGTAGTTTATCAATATACTCCACCCTTCCATCACCAAGTCCGTGGGAATTGTAAGTGCACAAACTGAACATAGTTATTAAGATCAAATAGACACTATCCATTATCGTCCATCCGTGGGTTCTACCTCTCGTCGCGGAGGAGTATACTTTCTGATCCTCATGCCATGTGGCCACAGGTCTGCATCGAACAGGTCTTTGAACTCTGACAGCGGCACGGTAATGATACTTTGCATTTGGATGAGAAGCGACATCCAGGCCTATCACTTGGAATCCCAGGTCCTTAATGTAGGTTCTAAGGTCACACAGTTTGGTTTCCGGATCAACTCTGTATAAGAAGGCAAATCGATTGGGCTCAGGGGCCCCCTTAACCGTAACCGACGAGACCTTAGTCGATCTACCTTCGATTACTTTTTGGCGCTTATTGAAAGTGCGCCTATCTTGTTTGCGTTGCCAAGACTGATATTGGAAGTCAGTGTCCGAGCAACATGAAGCTCCTTCATTTGTGAAACTCTGTTTGTCTATAGACAGGTTGCTGCCTCTCAGCCGCATAACGTTTGGATGGGTAGCGTGAAGCGATAACCCGCCTCTACCGCCTCGCCGACCTCTAGAGCTTCCTCGACCGCGAGAAGCCCTCACTGTAAAAACCATTTTGTCCACTACCTGGACACGTGGGTTTGAGATGAGAATGGGTCCATAGTACCCAGAATATTTGTTCTTCGAGCCTGAAACGAGGAGGTCCTTAGGTTCCAGTAACCCATAATGACCAGTTTCACAGGTCACTTTGGCCCATCTACTATTGCTGTTCATGGGTGCCAACACCCCACGGTAGCATTCGTAGATGGGCCAAAGTGACCTATTAAACTCTCATTATGGGTTACTGGAACCTATAGACCTGTCCGTTTCAGGCTCGAAGAACAAATATTCTGGGCACCATGGACCCATTCTCCATTGAACACATTTCAAACCCAATGTGTCCAGGTAGTGGACAAAATCATGGGTCTCTCGAGCCCATTCGTTTTTACAGTGCTGTTGCCTCTATCAGCCACTTGAGAGTAGAGAGCAGTGTTGGAAACTACGCTATACGGGAGCGTGTGCACACTCTTATCCGGTCCCGGAGGATCAACACACATTTTGGTAGGAGCAGGCACATCAACCTTCTCAGCGTCGTGTACACTAATCAGAGGTGGACTAGGTTCCGAACGGGTATCTGCTTGAGCGTTTTCCTTGAGGCCCATGACATTCTCCTCGAGGTTATGGATATCTACCGCATTTTTCACAACGGTGTTATCCATTAGACTGACTTTGCTCTCCAGTTTGGCAATCCTGTCAACAATGGATATCGAGTTCAGTTCTTCTGGCATTGCCCGTGGAATCTAACCATGATCCGTCGCCGAGATCACGATACGCGGCACTTTGTCAGCACGATCAAGCTTATTAAGTCCCTGAATAATATCAACTAGGTTAGCCTCCGTATCGGAGCGAACTCTCGTACTTTTCCTCGTCACTTTATCGCCGAGCGTTGCGTGACATGCTCGATTCCAGAGCACATTCTTGGCAGAATTCACCTGCTCAGACGTAAAGAATCCTAGAATGGCCCGTTTGGCATTCTCCACGGTTCCAGATTGTAATGCGAATGAAACATACGCCAGAAGTGGATCGTTGATTGTCACAGCTGCTTTCATGTCGTCGTCCTGTTGATCGCCGTCCTCGACCGACTGTGGCTCTGGGGCGAGTCCTTCCTCAATGTCGCCACCAGTGTCGCGGCGTTTGTATTCGGGGCTGTCACCTTGAGGAGATCGTTCTTTTCTCTTTGTTTGTTCTACACCTTTTTCTTTTGGCGTGGCATTCATTGGGCTATGACTAACAAACTTGGCATTCTGGCTTATCCCTTGAGTCACCACCCCAGGGACAATAGGCGTTTGCGGCATTGCGTCGTTTTGCTCCCACATGATTGGCGATTATGTACGCTCGAGCTTGACGGATTACAGGGTTCGTTACCTCGATCTCCAATTCGTCATGGGGTTTGGGTAATCTAGTTGAATAAGCGTCCGACCACCGGAACAGTGTGTTTATGCACTGCACCTGTCCGAAATTGGGAATGGAAAAAGAATGAGACTTTTCCAAAAGCTTCAAAAAGTACTTTTTACCAGGTATTACCGTATGAAAGCTTCTCCCATCGCAACAGCTGTATTATACCATCAAGTCTTTGAGTATTTTCAAAAGAGTGATCCTCACTATCCGGCAAAAAAGGTCAAGAATATTAGAGACAGAAAAATTCAAACATCCGCCATCTTTAGCAGCGCCCTCTTTCAGAATTTCTAAAATGGTGCCCCAATATCCCTCAATTGCGATATTTTTTTTCGACGCTAACTTCACTACGTGAACCTTAACGCCCCCAGGCTTGTAAGCAATTCTGATGATCACGTGACTCGATAGTCTCTCTTGTCTAAATGATTCTTGAAGGAGCCAGCGAGGATTAAGTTTAAACTAGGAAAGGTGATCACTTTCCGACCACCGCTCATAGCCAAGGATGACAGATGGTCGCCTGACCGTGCATCGGGGAAGATAGTACAGCTTCAAAGGCCAAAGGAAACACCCTTTAAGAATGTTGTTGTGTATGCTTACAAAGGTAGCTACTTTGGAATAGAGTACAAGACGTCTTTCTACAAACAAATCACACGTTGGATGGCATCTATTTACTTGGGTTACATGTTGTTTTATATTTCTGTCCGACGGAAACGAACCTATCTCCTGTATGACGTTAAAAGGGGGACATTTGAAGGGAACGTCATCATACCTAACACAAATAAATGCCTTTCACGAGGAGTAGACTTTGATATAGAGCTATATGTAGGATATGAGGGGAAAGTCGTCGTGGATTGCCTTAGAAGTTTCATCGGCGCCACCATTTATGACATCATTTTGTCGAACGAAACTGGTCGCGTTCATTTTGTCCTTAAAAATGGAATCTTCATTTTTTTGACCAGTCCAGCAGAAGTTATCACCAGGGATGTTTACAGTCTTCAAGAAAGATACCTCCTTGCCTATCTTCTCATTGATAATTACCGGCTAACAAAATACTCGCAGCGACAGTACCTGAGGTACTGCCGTTGTTGTAATGAATCTTTAACTTTCAGTTCGTTTTCCAATATGTTGTTCGTGATTTGTCTTCCGAGACTTATTGCTACGGGAATAACACGTATTTTTCAACCTAAGAACGGTCTCGTAAAAAAGGGCCCTGGGAAAAAAACATTTACAGAGAAAGTTGCGACCTTTTACCCGACTGTCAACGATGGGGTTATAAATCATTATGTATTCAACCCCACCGATGGTGCATTGTTGCATTTTAAACGCTCATCAAGGAGGACGCCGGGCGTGCAAGAGCATTTCGTTTCAGTTGAAGTTTACGATCGTGTGATATGAGACTTAAATGCTGATGTCAGGTCGCACCCATGATTGCCTGAGCCAAGATGGAACAGACCCATCAAGTGAAGAAATCATGGTCAGGTTGCAAAAAGTGAAAATGTGTGCGCTCATCGTGGAAGAGTCAGGTCGACTGCGGATGGATTACACCCGTCGCGGAATTACACAGAACTTGAACACGTTCAACTCTTGCGATTGCTAATGGCTGGGCCTCTGACTGGTAGTACTGATAAAGCTGATGTAGACCCTTATAGTCAAAAGTAAATAGACAGCTACTAAATTCAATATTTCCTAATATAGCAGCGAGGCACAATTTTTCTTTTTATTTCCATTGATAACAATTGCTTTGGCACCTTCTTACACTAAAATTATCTTGCTCTCCTTTGAACTGATTTTTTGGTGAAAGTTTGAATTTTCATCAAAAAAAGTGATTTTTTATTCGGGATTTGTTGGTGATCGCACCTATGCCATCTTGAAGCACATTTGTTTCTGAGTAGAATCTAGCTTTCGGATCCCATGGATCTGTAGGGGGAACAAAGTTACAGAGGGACTTTTGCAGTGATTTTGTTCGGTTAGCCAAGTTCGATCTTCCACGTGCTCTTCCGTATTTCATACCGACCAAGTGTTGAATATTCAGCAGTTCTCCGTCACAAAGTACACGCTCGGGGCAAACCACATTGATTGCGTTGCATCATTATTATTGATTGTATTGTGCACTATAGTTTAGTTTTGAACGGGCAAACATGCTTTGTGGTTAGGTGTCTGCGGTAATCGCCTATAGCTCGGAACGTCATCCCGGGCCCACTTATGCCTTATTGTTATTCACATTATGTCTTATTGAAATTCCAAAGGCTCGGTGAAATAGGCCCAGTATGAATAGCGATTATTATTCGTGACCCTGAACTTGCCGCGTCACAACTGGTTGGTTATGAATGTGGTGTCAGACTGGCAACTGGAAAACCCTAAAATTGCCTGTAAGAAACCATCAATAACTCGGTTGCAGAAGCTTCAATTCTTTATTTCAAAATATCATTGTGTCTGGAAACAGTAGAGCTGTAAAATGCTCAGGTTCTCGATTTTGCGAAGGCGATAATAAAAAACCTCATTTTTTGACAAAATTTCAATCTTTCACCAAAAAGTCACTAAACTGTATACCTGGGTCATTTCGGTGGAAAGAGGTGCCGAAGCAGTTGTTATGAGTGAGTATAAAAAGAAAAAATGCGTTTCATTAATATTAAAAGAAATATTGAATTTAGTAGCTGTCTATTTACTTTTGACTAAGGGTGTACCTATCTCGCTGATAGGATTGAATTGTAAGGGTTTTAAATCGAACTGTGATTATGTCCGAAGTTTGGTGTCTGAGAACGATATTGTTTGTTTGACAAAAACGTGGTTGAGACCAAGTGATTTGAGTTCTCTTACAATTATGACCTCCTCTCTGAGTGATTTAAATGGGGATGAGTTCTGTGTATTTTCCAAGTCTAGCATGGTAGATGTGGATGGGGAATACTCTGGCCGACCTTTTGGCGGCATGGAGAAAACGCGGAATTCCACGGAATTCCGCTAGACATAATTTGGTGGTCTGCAGTTTATACAGTACTATTAACTGGTGTGAAACTTGTCACGTGGATCATCCCCTCCCGTCCCCTCCCCTTATCTCTTATCACTAGCCTAGATACGAGGTAGAAAGGTGGTTGGGCTACAGAAACAATGCCGCTGTGGCCGCATTCCAACTGCTTTCCTTGGCCTTGTTATTTCATTATTATTATACCCTACATGTCAAGGCCAGTGTGTAGTTTATTCCATTGTTAAAAGCTATAATTACAGTTTCGGATTCTTGGCGGATTTCCGTGGAATTCCGCGTTTTCTCCATGCCGACCTTTTGGTGGTATTGCTATATTGACAAAGGTTAATTCCAGGGTTAGCTATAGTGAGATTAAGACTGTGTCTGATAGATTATTGGCTATTGGAGTGTAGGATAGGTCTGGCCAGGTAATCCATACCATATTTTGTGTTTACCTGCCCTTCTATAAAGCAGGAGATACAGAACAACTAGCGCTGTTTACTGATACTCTAGATGAGTTGCAAGCTCTGATTGATGAATATGGTAGCCGTGCCCTATTCAAAGTGTGCGGTGATATGAATGCACAGTTACCTCGTGACAGCAAGGTGAGAAGGGATTGGTACAGGAATCAGGGTTTTAATGGTAATAGTGTTCTGTTGTATGACTTTTTAGCTGGTAATGAAATGTGTGTGGCTGACTTTAAAGGGACTAGGAAAATTTTTTCAAGCTTCGGTTATTACAAAATGCTAGTCTTTCATGATAAATTCCCACCGTCAATTCACTTTTTCAATTAACTGTTAATTACTGGCACCCAGACAAATCAGTCATCACCACACCATGGAGCATTCACCACGTCACTAGGAACCTAATCAACATAATAGAGTACAGGCTCGCTCCATACAAAACATACAGCGAGAGGTTCCCAGTGACGTGGTGAATTCTCCATGGTGTGGTGATGACTGATTTGTCTGCGTGCCAGTAATTAACACTTAATTGAAAAAGTGAATGGACGGTGGGAATTTATCATGAAAGACTAGCATTTTGTAATAACCGAAGCTTGAAAAAATTTTCCTAGTCCCTTTAAATTTAGACAGACTGTGAACTATACTTATTTTGTTCACAAGTCTCATACATACACCTGGTTCTTATTGAAGTTGTTGTTGAAGCCATTTTAATAGTGGGCTTTCGCGGGCGCCCGGTTGGGCCGTGCGGCGGCGTTTGTCTATTGTTTGGGTATTCCCACACAGTGGAAGGACGTCGTCGTGGTGCCTGGCCGGCCGCTTGCAAGGCTCACTGTTATCCTCTTCTCAAATGTTTTATTGTACATTGTTCAGTCAGTTCAATGTGTCCGTGTAAATATGTATCTTTTATTCTCCAGTATTGGAAGGAAATTAATAAATAATAATAATAATAAATCTCTTTGATCGGCGACTGATGCCGACCGTCGCAGATGAGACGCGACTTTTAGTCACATCACTGCATGATAACGGCGACTGATTTGTTCCACGCGGTCGTGCCTCAGACGCAAATTGATCCAAAAAACACAATCGCTGCCTGTTCTGTGCCGTCGCAAGGTCAACCTGATATCAGTACAAGGGATACATGGAAGTTTTCATGGCCCCATTTCAAATTACAAATCATGAATGTGAAATAGAAACGGGTTTCTAAGGTGAAAGTCATCGCGTCCTTCTACCAGATTCGAACCCACGGACCCTCGCATAAGGCATCAATCGCCAGCACTAAGGGGCAGCACGCCTTAACCACTAGGCCAAATCCCCATCTTCAAAAAAAGATGGTTCAATGGCCTATGTTAAAAAAGGCGTCCATCAGTACCCTGCGAGTAGCCCAAACGATCTCCGAATCAACTTATAAATTTATGTGATTTAGTGAATTCGTAGACAGGCCTAAATCAGCAGCTGACCGCGTGCTAAATGGTATCCAAGAGAGTGAAGCTATGGCAGTCGTGAAATAATGCATTTTTCAGAGATTATTATTCCACACATGTAATTAACACTACATGTATATGTATCCAAAANATAGGACTTACATTTTGTGCCATGGATTAGGTCACTTCCGACCAGGGAGTCGAAGTTCAGCCAGACGGTAAATCGATCCTGATACAATATACAATTCCACTTTATTTCATCAGCGATCCACCTCAAACGGCCAGGCTCGATCGCTGTCTACATATCACTCGGTGAAAACCACGATAAAACGTGTTAAAAAGGTAACATTTCCCTCGGACTATTTCGTTCCTTGTTCGTTCGTCATGCGTTTCACGGGCGCAGTCATGTTTAATCAGCCGTTGGCCAATCAGATTCGGATGCTCTGAGCTGGACACTCGCCACCTGGCGGTAACGAAAGTTTTGGCCTTTGCTACCAGACTCTCTCCTGTAAGAGAGAGAGGCTGGTGACGCGAGACTAATTCAGACACTTTGGCTGGCGTGACCAATTCTCTTTAAGGTAAGACCTATACTACATTTCAGCGGTAGGCCTAACGCGTGGTGGGCTCCCGAATGAATATTTACACTCCGACGTTTTTGCTCTCCTTTTTCATCATCAGGCAAACAAAGTTTACAACTACAGATTACGTCATCGAATGTCGTTTATTCCACCAATCAGATCAACAGGAAAAGATCTTTCTGTTTCATTTCACCTTATCCAGCCATTTGTAACGGTACGTTACATAGAGCAGCCAGTGCCTTGGGAGAGAATCCTGGTGTACACTCCGCGTCAGAATAACGTTTATCGGGTTTCATATAATTTCACCTACTATATTAGTGTATCTAAAGGTACCGTGGTCTATTTCCAGGACTTTCTTGACTATCGCCTGAGTATTCTTTACAGAATGAGCCGCAGAAAATCTTTCATTATTAAGGAAATTAAGGTGTATCAGTTTTCACGTGGGAAATTGATCGTTACTCTCCGTCCTCCACCAAAAGAAAAATGCAAGGTAGTTGATGTTAGTGGACATGTCCGCCTCCTTATTCACACCGTGGATATGTTAAGATTTGTTTTTTATTGTTTCGTGTCCGCGCGATCAGCAATGTCCTTGTCCTTTTACGACCTACACCGGAAACATGAGAATGGTAAAATGGCGTATGCTTTCTTCCACAATTCAACTCTTCAGTTTCAACTGCCGATCAAAATTCTACGGGATAACCCTGGTCGACCCTTGTTGTGTTTGTTTCATGTGGCGAAATATCCCGTTCTCATCTTTATAAACATGGTCAAATATCGCTTGCAGGTTCTTCTTATTGTTCAAAAGTTAGACACGCGTCCTACAATACGGCAACAAGAGGTTCCTATGCCAAACACCTTCGCACACGTTATCACTAACGAAGCGTTGGGGGTGTTCGGTGTAAGTTTTCTGTACACTAGGAAAGGTCAATATGCTAAATACTTTGGGTATATGGGTTTTGAAATGCATGGAATTTGTACATCGAGTTTGAATGAAAATCATGACGTCATCAGTCCGCTACGGCTGGAAATGCATGGAGTGAGTGACGACGATGACATTGGACTCATGCGGTCGGAGCAGGCCACTTTTGACCAAAACAGGAACGTCCGAATGATACGTCTGAAACATAAGAGATATGATGTAGTACATGTATTTTCACCTATAAAATAGACGGTATCCATGTTTCCTTTCAGGGAAAACGGATCCGAATGGATGGTAGCGGTCAAAAGAAGGGAAATGCAACGACGTTGATGTAAAAGTTGGATGGAAAGAAGTTGCATGGCTTTTTCACGGAATAAAAGGCAAGTGAACTGGCCTCGGTCTCAATCGAACCGACTGCGTGTGAACAGGGCTATAAGTCGATTATTAAACATCTTAACGTCCGCGACAATTCATGTCGAGAAACAGACCAAAAAGCCCCCCCCCCCTCGAAGAAAACATTATTGCTTTCGACCCAAAGCAAGCCTCGGTAAATATAATATCTCGCACCGATAATTCGGTCTGACCCTTCCACGGCGGGCGCCATTTTCTTACTCAGCCCCTGGTCACGAACCTGTAATGCCAGTGCTCATGACATAGATTGGTCCCAGACCTTCGTTGGAAGGAACGGTTTGAACACAACATAAACCTACTCTCCATTCCAGTTCCGAGTGGCGCGAGGTTTATCAGCGATACCTCCGCAACGGCTGGGCCCAATTTGACATACCATACACCAATCGATTTGTCTTTTTTGGCCATCCCTGACATTTTCCCGCAAAACGTGACAGAAAAATGTTCCTTCACAAATCACAGTTTGTGTTGACCGCCGAAATGTCAGCCATCTTGAAATGCGCACGTGTAAACTGCACTGAACACCATGGCGAAATGAAATGGGTTTTGAGAAAAGGATCCGTTATGTCGGCCTTACGCGAAAAATGAAAGTATTAGCAAAACGAATGGATGTAGACGGAAGAGCATTCTTCACTCCAACAGCGAAAACACCAAAATTTTAGCATTTTTCCTTGAAAAGTGCGATTTTTTCAAGTTGCGAAAATCGTAAAAAAGTGCCATTTTTCCTTGAAAAGTGTGTGTGTTTCGCCAAACCACATCACAACGCAGTGGGGGCTCCAATATTTCACCACTATGTAACCTATATGTGTAGGAAGCGGCGTTGCCAGGCAAAATCATTCCTTTTGTACTACTCTCTGTTTCAAAATTTATGGATTATAGTCTGTTTCAAAATAAGTGCCTATTTCTTACCCTTATAGGGGTTCGTCTCCTATTTATAATTCATGAAATCAAACTGGAATAGTTTCATGGTTTGGCCTACAACTCTAAGTTTCAACAGTGCCATCTCGTGGATACTCTAGGAACTAATCCTGCAAGGTGAGCAAAGCTCAATCATCAACAATGCCATCTCTTAGTCGTCCTCGGAACTAAACTCGAGTTTACTAGTTTGAAGAGTGAAATGTATCAGAACTCTTGTTTCTCTGAAATTCACCACTTTTCCGTTGTTATCTGTAATCTGAAATTTTAAATGGTTCGTTGGTTTATTTACAATTCTCTCACAATGATTAGGTTCATATATTTGAAGTTTAATCTGATCTCCATCATCGACTGGTATTGTGCATAAAATGTCTGAGTATTTATTATTCAGAAGTGTGTTTTCTTGGTTGACTAAGTTACAGTTTAGAAAGAGATTTGTAACATAAAAAGGCAATGGTTTAGTTGAGTAATATCTACCTTTCTTAGTGAAAGTTTCCTGTTTAAAACCGAACCATTTATTAACTATTTCTACTATATGCTCTACTGTTTTAGCATAGATGGAAGTCAGTATTTTTAATCCATCTGGGAGTGTTTTAGTTGTTCTAAGAGTTTCCTCTTCCTCTTTAAACACCTCCTTAAGAATAAAAGGTTTATCTTCTGTTAACTCAATGATAATAAAGTTGTTATTATCACATTCAATCTTTACATGATCTATCCCACCGCTTTCTATTATTTTCTGCCACTCATTACAGAATTCTCTTAAACTAAAATGTTGGTTAAGTGTAAATTGGTAGTTAAGAGTGTCTTTATCTATTTTTTCATTAAATTCTTTTTCAAGTTTCAAATTAATACATTTATTTATTAGTTCGTCTTCTCCCCAATTTTTACAAACGTCATAAGCGTTTATAACTTCAACTGTTTTATTCGCCCGAAGATTGCTAAGAAAATGAAAAACCTTCACACCTTCTGGAAGAAAATCTCCAGTCCACCAAGAGTTGTAAAATGACATGCTTTTTACAGTAATGGATTTAATAAAATGATAATTCTCCAAATATATATCAAATGTAGCTTCTTCACATTCTGGTTCATCAATAAAATAGTTGACCTCCATTTAATTCATAATAATTTGGAGGAGCTGACGGAGTCAATTCTGACGGAGTAACTGGGGGAGGCCAATAATAGTAATAATAATGATAATTCACCGTAGGCTCACGAAGTGACGTTTCACGACTTACTGTTTCTTCAACTTTTCTATTATCTCGCTTTGGGCGGCTGATCGGCCTAACTTTTTTCCTTCTTCTAAAAAAGTCTTTTTAAGTGCTTCTACATCAATATTTTGGTTTGCAGCAGTTTCTCTTTGCTTTTTTCTTATGCCATTCTTCAAGACAATATATTTCTCCTTTTCACTAGTAATTAGTGAGAATTCTTCTTGTGTAATATGCGAATCTGTTAAAGCCTTACTAATTAAGTTATTAACAGTGTTTAATTTTGAGACTGCTAACATCCCTATCTTTTCATGCTTCTCAATTTTTTGCTGAATATTCTTTTTCTTCCATGTTAACCCTGAAGAAATTAATGCAGCACCAATTGTTACACCTCCTAATGCAAAACCAAT
>NMRB01005970.1:0-15769 GCA_002633025.1 Notospermus geniculatus
TATCTCCAAGGCTCGGCTGTACAGGTGTTAATATGATGTATGGTCACATCCTGCACACCACCTGCGTCTTCCTCGCGTTAATCGTCCGATAGAGCTGCGTTCATTCGCCGGGAATTGAAGACCAAAATTGACTTTCTTTGGAGATGATACGTTGATTTCTGTCTTGCAGAGCGAGCTTGGTGCATTTTGCTGACAATATGATCCTTCCACTTACATTGGGGTGGGAGTAGGTCAGGGTTATATCTAGGATTTCAGAAGGGCACGGTGCAAACTTTGTGAAAAGGGCACTTCAACCTAGAAAAGGGCACTTTTTATCCGCGATGTTTCTACTGACAGAATTTGACATGTTTGAGAAGCTTGCTAGTTAAGGTACTGTCACACTGAAGTAGTTCTCAAAACGTCCTGCCCCGTCCTAAAAAAATCGTAAAACGGGCTAGAATGTGTAACTTTGGCCAAATAATGCCTTCGAAGTTCTGAAGCTTGCCAGTTAAAGCCATACAATCACGAGAGCTACCGTAGCCGTCGATTCACATTTTGGTTCGAACACTCGTTGAAAAAGTCCCGTGAAAGTGGCATGCTTCCATGTGAAATAATCTGATTGATGATCAACTCTGACCACAACACTTGTTTTTCGTCATCTAACTTTTGCTAAGAAACTTTCTCACATTTTTGTTCGAACCAAAATGGGAATCGACGGCTACGGCAGCTCTCTTGATTGTATGGCTTTAAAGAAGGTTTCTTTTACTCCAGTGAACAGCCAATTTAAGTCTAGTTTCCAAGGTGGTATAATAATAATAATGGTGAGTTCTTATATAGCGTTTAATAGCGTATTACGCTCCCTAAGCGCTTCACACATTATTACCCCAGCCTATGATTCAGAAACCTTTCTGTAGAAACCAAAGGGCAGCCACAATATAGCGCACACGATGGACATTTCAGGCCAGTGGAGAGTTACAGAGTGGCACGGCCGGGGATCGAACCCGCGACCTTCCGATCACGAGTCCACAGCCCTAACCATTATGCCACCGCGCTCCCCAAGACCAAGAGGGACCATGAAAAAGGGTCTGGTGGCACTGGGATCTCAAAAAGTACATGTATGGGGGCACTGAGACCTTTTTTGGGTGGGGGGGGGGGGGGGGCAAGGCACCCAACAGGGTTTAAAAAGGGCACAGCGCAGCACCTCGCTAAAATGTCCTTGATTTATCCCGGCCTTATCCCATTGAAGGGTAGCGTGCTCGAATGTTAGGCGTCTTTTGATACTTAAATTGGCCCGCTTACCTCAAACTCCACATGTTCTTTCTACTTTCCGAAGTATTTCAATACCCATTAAAACTTTTTACTCCATACCGGACTTTAATTGGATTAGTTACACGTGGATGAAAACTTACTTTCCTGGCGAGTTCCTGATTTACAAACTGAAGGTTCGACTTTCTTGATTGGTGGAGGCTGCTTTCATCTTCGTACGGAAGATGACGGATCGGCGCTGCGGCATCAGCACCCATCATCTCTGACATGGCAGGCGCAATTCCCAACTCTGACGGGAGGGGTACACCTCTGAATGAGGAGCCTTGATAGCATAGTAGTTATCACGTCAGCTTAGCAAGCGGAAGGTCCCGGGTTCGAATGCAGCCCGGGCCATATGGGATTGATCATTCCTGGCTCTTCATGTCTGTCGCATGGGACAGTAAGCCGTGGTGCCTTGTACCTTATGCCTTTGCAAGGATTTGAATCCTGGCCATATGGGATATCATCCCTCTGGCACTTCTTGAGTCTGTCACATGGGAAGTAAGCCGTCATGCCTTGTACCTTGTGTTGTTACGAGGGCAAGTAAAAGACAACATCCAAGTGAGGAACATGAGTAGCTTCCAGGCCGCATAGAAACTCCGCTGGCGCTAGCGGAGCCCATCTGCCGATAGTGCTGTACATTTTTCCATGCATTTTAACACCGATAGGCTGTCGAAGCACTAGCGGAGTTTCTATGCGGCCACCCTTTTCGTATGTTTACCAGGGCCAATAATGCTATGGTGCCTTGTACCTCATGTCTTTGAAAGGGCAAGTAAAAGACCCCATCCAAGTGAGGAACATGAGTAGCTTGAGATGGCCGCTTCCGTACTTACCAGGGCCAATAATGCTCTGGCTTCGACCCTGACGGAAAAATCTGATGCAATACAATACCCAATTAATTTCAAATTGTGAGGCCATCTAGGTATTGGTCTGGAGAAGTACCCCATAGATTTCAGTCCCAAACTATCTATTTCTATTAATTTCGACTTTGGTAATCAGGACACCTCCCTGTCATTCGGAACGACCTGAGGCGAACTGCTTATCTGTCCACTGGGCGGCGCATTTCACCTCGGACACAAGTCCAAGGCAGCCATATTGTTTATCAGCAAACCCACGTGACCGACCGTGGGACTATTTTCGCCAAATTTTGGCCTGTTAAGATGTTCAACCTTATTTGCTGGATTATTTGAGCCATATTATATAATATTACAGTGGAACCTCTCTATTAAGGACACCTTCGGGACTGAACATTGGTGTCCTTAATTGAGAGGTGTCCTGATTACAGAGGTTGAAATGAATAGAAACGACCAGTTTGGGACTGAACATTGGTGTCCTGATTAGAGAGGTGTCCTCCTGGCAGAGGTGTCCGTTAAGGGAGGTTCCACTGTATATATAAAGCTACCGGTATCTCACCCAATCTGCCAATTATTGTCAATAACGCAACATTTTCGTGTGATGAGGCGAACCGCATCCGAACTCTCACAAACGGGCAGCAATCGTTGCGCGTTCAAGATGGCTGCCTTGGACTTGTGTCCGAGGGGAAATGCGAGTGTCTACGGAAATTGCTGAGCAGTTGCCTTCGGAAGTTCCGAATGACCTCCCTGTCAGCACCAGAGGTGTCCTCGATAGAGAGGTTCCACTGTAATTTTCCGATCGCAACGATCATCCACGAGGGTCTGGGCCGTCAAACCTTTGAATCTTTGGGTACATTTCGAGGTCTCAGCTGGTTAATCCAGGGAAGTGACAGGTTGCAAATTAAGGCTAATTAAGAAAAAATCTCGCTTACGAGAATTTGATTGGGTTCGGGCGGAAACATCTGTGCGGGGAGTAATAGTTGTTTTGTTAGGAAGGATTCCACGTTCGTTTGTTTGTGTTCAAGTAACGGAATTCAAGACGTAATTACCGAATCTCCTGTCTAATTACTCTGATTGAAAGATTTCTTTGCCATTAAGTTCTGGCCGGTAATGAAGTATGTTCCCGGGTGCTGGCTCGCAGCTCCACGTGTTACTGCACCGCCATGAGTGTCAGGGATGTTTTTCATTGGGGAGCCACGGTGGTGTAGTGGTTCGGGTCTCTGACTAGCGGTCAGAGGGTCCCGGGTTCGAATCCCACAGGGCGTGAGACTTTGGGCAGGTCTCTTTGCCTCACTGGCCTCTCTCCACCCAGGTATATAAATGGGTACCAGTACTCCGATTGTAGCGCTGAATGAGCAGCTCATCTGAGTTCTACTGAAAGGTTTCAGGACAGACTGGGGTTAAAGTAAGTCAGATGACACCTCTACACGACCTTGGGGAGCCTTGATAGCCCCAGTGGTTATCACGTCCGCTTAGCAAGTCGCAGCTCGGGTTCGAATCCCGGGCCGTAGAACCCAGGCCATATGGGATACGTCATCCGTGACTCTTTGCATCCGTCCCAGTAAGCCGTGGTGCCTTGTACCTCATTCCTTTGCAAGGGCAAGTAAAAGGCCCCATCCAAGTGAGGAACATGAGTAGCTTGAGATGGCCTCTTCCATACTTACCAGGGCCAATTATGCTATGGCTTCGGTCCTGATGGAAAAATCTAATACAAATACAAACACAAACGAAATTAGTGTTGTACTCTGATCGTTCTGGACCAGTTGGGGAACAACGAAATCGACCAAGATTCAAACCCGTGATCTGTAGGTCAGGAGTCCGGCACTCTACCACTGTCACTTCACCTGCACAAAGTTTTCGGTTCATCGCAGAAATTTTCCCAACCATGTCTTCTCAAGTCTGAACCAAACTATGAGATCCTGTTGCAAAATTTTGGTATTTTTAGCGACATTCAGTACTCTTCATCAACACGCTGCTGAAATCCAATCGCCGAGATAGAATTTTTCCCGGCAAGTCAAGTCGGGATAGACCTATAAAACAAACAAGTCATGTAGAACATTCGTGCTATGGCAGTATAGACGTGTGATCAGTTCATTGTAGTAACCTTGGAAAGTCATTGGGTTAGCTGTTCGTAATTCTTGCAAACATTACATGATTTTGATAGACATCGTCATCATTCCCTGCGTACTGGGATCGAGGAGGTTAGCTTTAAGCTAATGTTATAGTATTTTGCGTAAACAGCAAGGTAGTTGATAATGAGTGTGTTAGCTTCTGGGGTGCCTTGAGGAATCTTTGGTTATCACGTCCACTTAGCAAGCAGCAGGTCCTGTGTTCGAATCCCGGGCCAGCATATGGGCTAATCATCCCTGGCTCTTCAATCCGTCGCATGGGACAGTATTAAAGCCGTGGTGCCTAAAGCCTAGTGCACATCGACCTTGCGACTGGAAGCAACTGAACGCAACAGCGACTGAAGAGAACTAGAAGCAACGGTCGGCAACGAATAGAACATGAGCAACTGGCTGGAACTAGCGGCAACGGTCGGCAATAGCGTTGCCGGGGCACACACATCGACCTGTTTGAGCATCTAGTCAGTTGCTGCTGCATGTTTCCAGCCAGTTGCCCACCGTTGCCGGAAACGCCATTGCCGGTAGTTGCTTCCAGTCGCAAGGTCGATGTGCGCTAGGCTTTACTGTCCATGCAACGGACATAAATAGCCGGGAATGAAATCCCATATGGCCCTGGCTAGATTCGAACCCAGGACCTGCCGCTTACTGAGCGGACATTATGATGCCTTTTCAGATAAATTTCTCTACAAATCCAGCATCCCGTTTCCTAACTTGTTTTGTTCCAGCATCCCAAGTCAACTGAGTCAGTCATTTACCTGGATATAATCGCTCCAGCGTATCAGTTTGGTACTTTCCTCGACCGTTACCATGGTGACATATACTGCTGGTCTAAATCTGACTTGACCTACGCCACCGATCGCGAACATCAGAGACGAGTAATTACCTATCCCAGAATGCTAATGGGCCGGCACCTAACGTGAAAACGGTGCTCTGACGGAGAGATAAGCCGGAGAATGATTTAGTGGACTGATGGAAGGTGATCTGGAATATGGAGTTTCATAAGACACTTTATGCGATGAAATTTTTTCAGTGCAGTAAAGTACATAATTAAAGTACAGTGAAAGGGTTGTCTGTCTGAGTCGGTCTCGTTAGGATCATCGATGGCTGGCAAGCGGCAGGTCCCGGGTTCGAATCCAGCCCGGGCCATATGGGATAAATTATCCCTGGCTCTTCACGTCTGTTGCTGTGGTGCTTGTACCTTGTTCCTTTGCAAGGGCAAGTAAAAGACCCCATCCAAGTGAGGAACATGAGTAGCTTGTGATGGTCGTCTCTGTACTTAGGAGGGCCAATAATGCTGTAGCTTCAGCCCTGATGGTCAGGTTCAAATCCAGCCTAGGCCTTATGGGCTATCATCCCTGGCTCTTCAGTCCGTCGCATGGGACAGTAAGCCGTGGTGTCTTGTACCTTGTGCCTTTACAAGGGCAAGTATAGAAAGACCCCATCCAAGTGAGGAACAGGAGTAGCTTGAGATGGCCTCGTCCGTACTTAGGACCAATAATGCTATGGCTTCGGCCCTGATGGAAAAATCAAATACAAATACAAATCAGTGGGAAGTTGTTTGTGTCATTTGTCTCAGCGTAAAGGCCTCCACTTTTACAGATTGCGGTATGATTTTCAGATGCACCCTTTCTGTGGAAGAAGCATGGAGGAAAATAGTGAAGAATTCACTGCAAAATGCATGAAATGCACAACTGTGTGAAGGAAATCAACAAAGTTGTATTGCCCATCGAGACTCAACAGTCGCATGGAGCAGCACCTTGAAAAAAATACCCCCCCCTCCAGATTTCCAGGAGCGTGGTCGTATGAAGGCCTACTTGTTCTCCGTCCTAGTTGGTTAATGAAACGGGAAATGTGAAGTACACATACGAAATGACGATGCTCCCGCCGATTATGAATCCGCGTTTTTTTTTGTCGGGTTGTCGACCATTATCAGGTCAATTGATATGTGAAGTACATCGTCCTAGAATCTGGGTTAATTTGGCAAATTTAGTATAAATATGATCGGCAGTTTGGTGTTTGTGCTCGCTATGAGCGACGATTTCGCGTGTATTGTACAGAATGATGGGATTGATTCACTTCCTGTGGCGTGACGTGACATCGTCCATGAAGGTCTGCGCGGTTCGGGGGGTCAGTAGGGAGCTGTTTTGGACCCCTAGTTGACCTTGGGGAGCCTTGATAGCCGAGTGGTTATCACGTCCTCTTACCAAACGGCAGGTCCCAGGTTCGAATCCCAGGCCATTTGGGATTAATCACCCCTGGCTCTTCAGTCCATCGCATGGGACAGTAAGTCGTGGTGACTTGTACCTTGTGCCTTTGCAAGGGCAAGTAAAAGACCCCATCCAAGTGAGGAATATGAGTAGCTTGAGATGGCCTCTTCCATACATACCAGGGCCAATAATGCTATGGCTTCAGCCCTGATGGAAAGTCAAATACAAAACAAAGGTATGGGGGCACTGGGACCTCTAAAAAAACATTTGGGGGGGGCATGGCGCCCTGGAGGTTTAAAAAGGGCACAGTGGCGCCTCTATTTAGGGCATGGTGAGTGCCGATTTCGTGCACACAAAAAACGTGTGTTGAACGCAGCTGACGCCACAGTTATTTCGGGCGGACACGCGGCGGCGAGCAGGCATCATTTTTTGCCGCGCGTCGTTTTTTGCCGTCGCAGCCCACAGCGTGGTTTAGGTGTGAACGGGCCTTAAAACAGCCTAGAATTATCCCCAGATAATCATTTGCCCATCCTTATGCATTGAATTGCAATAATTTTATTGCAAATAACAAGATGATGATGTTGTCATGATAGGCCATTACTAGGCCGTGACATCAATATTAAGGCCTATTGAGCTTTATTCAGGCAAATTAACCTCTACCAATCAATTAGTTTATGAACAATTTCCGGTTTCTCCACTTCCTCTCCGATTGAATTACTGAAAATGAATTTGACATTAATGGGTTGAAATCGGAGTAAGGTTTGACCTGTCGTGTCAGCTCGAGATATGGCATGCGGTGTAGTGGAAAGTTCAATGCTGTCACCTCTGATTTTCCAGGTTCAATTTAGACACTGCTCCAAGTGAGAGTTTTCTTGTCCAAGCTTTCCCAAATTCCCAGCATATAGAGGTTCTTCACTGACGTCACACGGCCGCCATACTGGCCGTCAATGAAGCCTGGAGGCTGCCATCTTGTTCTCGGTTCGAACATTCAGCGGCCCGCACAGACCACTGCGAGCATACAACTCAACAAATCACTTTACCTCTCACAATTTATGAGCATAAGTAGTTGGTCTGGTGTGAAAACAGTGTTGAAAACAAAGCGAATCGTCCATACGGCTTGCTGTAGAACAGTGAGAAGAGGTCCGATGAATGCCGACAACGCACAAACCACGTCAAAAATGCCGACAACGTGCAAACCACGTCAAAAATGCTGTGTTGATGCTGTGACGTTGCGTCATTTGACGGCCAATATGGCGGATATTTGGAGCTGTGACGTCACGTGAAGAACCTCTATACTACACAATATCGCAAGCAATCTGATCGCAAGCGAGCAAAATAGGAGCTGTCAGTCTGAGTGAGTTGACCAATAGGTGTCACTACGGCTCAATTCAATGCATATAGCGGACCCATTCGTTCTCGATCGAGCACCAATCAAGAGAAGTTTCTTGTGTTTTGGTCCGCTAGAACTGTGCTGCCATCTTTTGGCAATACGTGTGGCTGACTGCTCCTATTGGCTGTTGACACCAGGTGCGCGCTGGACAGTGATCTGTGGAATCCTCTTGCCAGCGATTATTGCTCAGTATCAAACAGGTTTTATTTTGTGGCAAGAGGAATCATTTGTCCGCCAAGCATATCCCTGGATGTGGTGTGCTGGGGACGGCAATGGCGAGGAGTGAAATTTTCTGTGAAAACCAGGGACGGCAATGGCGAGGAGTGAAATTTTCTGTGAAAACCAGGGACGGCAATGGCGAGGAGTGAAATTTTCTGTGAAAACCAATCAGCACATCGCTGTGTGTGCTGCTGCTTCATGACTTTCATGCTTATGTTATGACGAGATAGGCTGACAGTTACAAACGACTACCCAGAGTTGGCTATTATGGTTCTGTTGGCCACCACTGAGAGCCAACTCGTTCAAGAAAAATCTCATGACACAGACCGTTCTCAAATTGACGTAAACAACAAAGATCTGCGCACTTCCGCAGAAATCTCAACCGCAACCTCAGTCTGAAACTGATGACGTGATGCAGACAAACCCACGACAGTGACTTTGAAGACGCTCAGCGTCAGAGTCAACCATTGCTGAATAATGTCACCCGGTTTCAGATTGAGCGAGTGTGATTTCGGCGGAAGTGCGCATACATGTATCTGCTAATTTGAGAATCATCGATCTAGAGTGGTGAAATCGTACAACAGCCATTCCGTGCCATGTAAAATGCGTACAACTCTAGTTTGCCACCAAATTCCAAATCATCATATCCAATGGTTCTCCAGATTCAGTTTCAACATTTCAATTGGCCATTTTGCTCATTTTCAGTCGTATAAGTACATTGTAGCGATAACAACAGGAAATCGGCAAGTGGTGTTCAATGGGTCACCAAGTGGCTCATTCCGTGACCAAGTGCCAGAGAAAAATTTGGACAAAACTGAGGACAAAATAATGAATTTCTTTGTTTATCATGGCTTCGTAATGGTTATCCAAAGAACGAGAAAGCACAAACATTGACACACAAAATGGTGAATATCAAGAAGTCAACTTCCAGAAACTTGCGAATTTTCGACCCCAACCCGGGTCTTCCTCAGGCACTTTTCACTGAGNTTAACCACTAGTGACACCTATACACCGATTTCACATCTTGCACGATCGCAGCGCCCCTAGTAGAATTTTCAACAGCCACTTCCATTTTCAACCTCATCAGGAGTAAGGCAAATATTTCCTAGATCGAGGTTGAAAAACACTGGTTGGTTCCCGATACCATCGCCAGGGATCCATCCCCTGGTGGCGGTATTAGGAACCAATGCGCGCAATTCAACCTTGATCCAGGAAATTTTTGCCCATACTCTTGGTAGCGAGGTTGAAAATAGAAGTGGCCATTGAAAATTCTACCAGGGGTGCTGCGATCGTGTGAGATGTGAAATCAGTTTATTGAGACAACGGCAGTTGGCTTGGGTCCCATTGGTGTCCATTGAAATGGAAACGCTTCAAATTATTTTCTTTTTTTCTAGTTCGACTTTCGCATCAAAACATCGTCGTCAGAACAGGAACTTATAAAATTTAGACTGTCGTAAATTGTTTCTCATCCTCTTAGGACAGGGTCGAATATCGGTGGATATTGTCACGTCGGCGGTCCTCTTACGGGGTAGGGTGGTCGCTATGTACCGTGCGTGTTGAAGTGGCGAGAATAATGAGGCCAGGAGCAGGACGTGCGGTGTAAATTGTTTGTTTTCAGATTTTCACGCTGGAGTGAAATATTTCAAATAGGCCCCTGATTTGAGAGCTATGAGCTTGAATTTGGCTCGTTATTGGCTCAAGAAGTACAACATTGAGGTAGATCCCTGATAGCAAGTGGTTAACACATCCACTCAGCAAGCGGCAGGTCCTGGGTTCAAATCCAGCGCAGGCTATATGGGATATCGTCCCTGGCTCTTCACGTCCGTTGCATTGGACAGTAAGCCGTGGTGCCTTGTACCTTGTGCCTTTGCAAGGGCAAGTAAAAGACCCTATCCAAGCGAGGAACATGAGTAGCTTGAGATGGCCTCTTCCATACTTACCAGGGCCAATAATGTTAGGGCTTCGGCCCTGATGGAAAAATCTAATAGAAATACAAATAGTACAATATTGGACGATTGATTGTAATGTAGGCAGGGTTTCCGCCAGAGGGTAAAATGGGTAAAATTCCGTACCCTTAAATTTTTCCAGGGTACGGATCTGTACCCTCAAAAACGTTGGGTAACCATTTTTCCATGACATGCCGGATGAAACCAAACAACCGGCATGATCGGCACGGGGATTTTATGCTTCAAAATACGCCTAAAATGGCACCAAACATCGTTTAAAACCTTTTTAAAAATCAACGAAAAAAATTTTTTTTTCAAAAATTTTTTTTTTTCAAAAAAAATTTTTTTGGTCCGTACCCTCTTTTTTTTTTCTGGCGGAAACCCTGGTAGGAGGACATGGAGCCCCAGAAGAAAACTATGCCTTCTAGGAGAGTTGTCTCCTCTGTCACACATACTTGGTCTGACCGGGAATCAAACCCGGGACCTCAGAGGTGACAGGCACTTACGTTTACACTGCACCACTCTGACAGCTCAATCGAAGCCTTGAGTGAAATTCAGAGCAATCGGATGCAAATTCAGAAAGTTAAAGTTTCAAGACGCGGTGAAATTTTACTCCAGTTTTTGCCCTCGGTGTACATTCCAGGTAGAACTTTTTTCTCTGCGGAATCTGGCGTTGAAAAATCGGCCGAAAATATCGCCTTTGTATTTTCCTTTCCACCGATTCCGTCTATACTGTGATTGTTTCAAAAATAATTGTACGGCCTAATTTAGAACCGGTACCTCGTACTGGGTTACAAGTATATTTTGATTGGTATTGATTTCATTGTTTTAATTAACCCTTCGCATAATTAGCTGGATTAGATTCGTTAGTAAGTTCGTGTTTTGACGTGTGTGCGGGGAGGTGGGGTTGGGTTTCAAGGTAAGTTGGCAGCACCCTCTGTACATTCTTGTACACATTTTTCCGATCATACACTCGTGAATCAAGACATTGAAATTGGGTTCTGCATCTAGGCATACCTATATTATGATTCATTTTCGCAAACGATATTTGCGTATTAAATCTTTAAAATAACTTCATCAGATCCGCAATGAGAAATCAGATCGCAATCTTGGAAAAAACTTTGTTTCCTTTGAAGTACTTGCTAACCCTTGCCTGAAACTGACACCAGGTGGGAGGGAGATACGTTTGGTCGAGGGCAGGAAAAATTTTCATGTCGTTAAAGATAAAATTAGGTGGAGGCGTGCTGTCCCTTAGTGCTGGCGATTGATGCCTAATGCGAGGGTCCGTGGGTTCGAATCTGGTACGAAGTGATGTCTTTCACCTTAGAAACCCATTTCTATTTCATGATCTTTAATTGTACTGCTTTTTATGCGACCCCTCGCATAACATAAAACTGTTTGGGTTCGAAGATTGCTTGGACAACTCGCAGGGTACTGATGGACACCTCATTTAACATACACCATCTTTTTTGAAGATGGGGATTTGGGCTAGTGGTTAAGGCATGCTGCCCCTTAGTGCTGGCGATTAATGCCAAATGTGAGGGTCCGTGGGTTCGAATCTGGTAGGAAGCTATGTCTTTCACCTTAGAAACCTGTTCCTGTTTCATGTTCGTTAAAGATAAAATTAGGTTTCAAAAAATTAATTTTGAGTTAAGAAGTTCCTAACAATCTTCAATGAATTTCATCCAAATAATCTTTAAAATTCCCAATTTTCTCTAAAAAATGAGAAATCCTCCCGTTGTTCATGTTGTATTTACACGGTATCCACGGCAACCGATTGTCGAATCGTCGTCAGAAGTTTAAAGGTTAACGAGGATATGAAATCCTTGTTCGGAGCCTTCCACAAGTCTATCAACACACAACAATAGACTCGGAGATAACCCGCGCGTTCAATCACAGCGATATAATTGGTTTGCAATGTTGCGGATTGCTGTCGGTGGCCGTGAGTGGATAACAGGCGGTGAATCAGACGGGAAGGGCCGTTATGTGTCGATTTCGTGTTGACGCTGATGGATTTTTTTTCACGTTCATGTGAAATTTCTGGTAAATTTCAGACCTGACACACTGCTGCAAGCAAGGTACAGGTAAAATCAAGTTTGATCCAAAGGTTAAATCAGGTTCAATGTCAAGGTCAAATCAATTTGATGTCAAGGTTAAGTCGCATTTGATGTCAAGTTCAAGTCACATTTGGTATCAAGGTCAAGTTAAACTTCTAGGTCAAATCAAGTTTGATAGTCAAGCTTGATGTCAAGGTCAAATCAAATATGAAGTCAAGGTCAAGTCAAGTTTGATGTCAAGGTCAACTCACATTTGATGTCAGGGTCAAATCAAGTTTGATGTCAAGGTCAAATCAAGTTTGATGTCAAGGTCAAATCAAATTTGATATCAAGGTCAAGTCAAGTTTGATGTCAAGGTCAAGTCACTGCGAAGGTCAATTTTTGCACATTGTCTGATCAAATTCTCCACATTTTCTCATTTCAGTAGAAAACAACTCATGGAATTCAACAAACAATGACACAAATTCAAATTATGACAATAGGGTAAGTACAGTACCTCACTTTGTGGACACCTCTACCAGATGGACACTTCTCTTTTATGCATATGTTCAACTGGCAGAGCTGGAACTTATCCCAAGAAGTGTGTAGGAGTATCTCATGAAAGTTCCACGTATAGAGAAATTCTACATTGTTATGACTTTCCCACGCCGCAGCCTACACACAGAGGGGTTAAATTGCCCGCTTTTAAATACCTCGCCGAGGACGTGGGCTCGGCAGTTTTCCGCAGCTGGATTTGACATCGAGACATATACTAATCCTGCGGCAATTTCCTCCTCCTTAGACCAATCAAGACGTATATTTTCGTAACCACGGCAACGTTTGGGCGGTTACGGTTACGGCGACCGGGAGATGCAAACCTGGCTCCGTAGGGTGATGTTTGGCCATGGTCAAAAACGTTGCTATGGTGATGAGATGACCATGGTCACGGTGTCCCAGAGTGGGTCATTTGTCTATTAAAGATAACACAACTTTGCTGTTGGGTGGAGGTTTGTGATCAATCAACGTATTGCAATGCTGGCAATGAAAATGCCTCACATATGGCAGTTTTCAATGTCCTTCTTTTCCCAAGTGCACACAATTTTCAGCTTTGGCCAGAGTTGCACGCAGTTACCATTTCAAGGATTCGGGGAGTCTTAATAGACGATATCATTCCAAAAGAGCGCAGCACCTGACGGGGTCAGCGTCATGATGTCCCGCACGTCATTTCATGATGTCTTGAGGTGAGACGAAAAAAAATCAAATTGATCGCTGAAACAACCGGATTTTTTTTCAAGTCACTTTGTGCGTTCAGAAATGACGTGCGGGACGTCATGACGCTGACCCCGTCAGGTGCTGCGCTCTTTTGGAGTGATAGAGTCTATTGCCAAGTGGTTATCATGTCTGCTGAACAAGCAGCAGGTCCCAGGTTCGAATCCCAGGCCATATGGGATTAATCATCCCCAGCTCAGCCCGTCGCATGGGACAGTAAGCTGTGGTGCCTTGTACCTTGTGCCTTTGCAAGGGCAAGTAAAAGACCCCATCCAAGTGAGGAACATGAGTAGCTTGAGATGGCCTCTTCCATACTTACCAGGGCCAATAATAGGGAGGTTGAGATCAGTGACTGATCACGGATCCTTATACATAAACGGATCAAAATGTACACAAAATCAGTCGTCGTTGTACAGAATTCTATCCATATACGTATAAGGATCCTTGATAATTCGCTGATCTCAACCTCCCTAAAGCTGCTTTTCCACGAGGCGTTTGCAGACGCGGTTTCAGTGGCGGGAGCGGATGGAAAAAATCAATTCAACGTATTTCCCTTTAGCTCTTTCACCTGCACCCGCTTCCGCCACCGAAACCGCGTCTGCAAACGTCTCGTGGAAAAGCAGCTTAATGCTTTGATTTCACCCTGATAGAAAGATAGAAGTACAATACAATACAATCCCACTGTCAGGATAGTAGGGTTAAAGAGATACCCCTCTCTATACGAGGATTGGACCCAGGGCCAATAATGGCTTTGGACCTCATGGAAAAATACAATACAATACAATAGGATTTAATAGAACTTCTCTACAACAGAACTCATCTACCCCTCAGAATTTTGACCTTGAAAAACTGCAACTAAATCATAAGAATCAAAGATTATGTCAAATTGATACCCATTAAGATGACCAATTTCTTGAATTTCGTCTTCTGTCAACCATTATTTCTACGCTTGAGAATAACTGGCTCGGTCAAGAGTTCAGTCGGAGTGTAGGCGAACAAAAGACGAATGGGCAAAATTCCACCCTTTGTGCGGACCACCCTCGTCGCTAGATGCTCTCCTGGGGGTACCGGTAATTAAAAATTCTGCTTGTTAAAAATTTTGATTGTTAATGCCACATTAGCTTCCCTGGAAATTCGTAAAATTTCCCGGGATTTGTCCACTCCTAATTTGAATTTTTGCCATATTTTTTTCTGGCTTCTCATGGCTAGAAGCTGTATTGCCGCTTGTGAAAAGAGGGATGATGTTCAACTCATATAACAGCTCCATGGTGTACTATGAAGTACAGTGTAGTGTTGAGTGTAGCTGTTCTATCAACCGTGACCCCCCCCCTTTAGAATTGGACTTGGAGCAACTCCAATGGAAGGAGCCTTGATAACTTTGACTGGAGAAAGGAGATGTTGAAATGAAGAGGCATTGTTGCCCCAAACCCACAACCTTCAATCCTTGATAGCCTAGTGGTTATCATGTCCACTTAGCAAGCGCAGGTCCTGGGTTCAAATCCCGGGTGGAATTTGGCTCTTCAGTCCGTCGCATGGGACAGTAAGCCGTGGTGCCTTGTACCTTGTACCTTGTGGCTTTGCAAGGGCAAGTAAAAGACCCCATCCAAGTGAGGAACATGAGTAGCTTGAGATGGCCTCTTCCATACTTTAACCAGGGCCAATAATGCTATGGCTTCGGCCCTGATGGAAAAATCAAATACAAATACAAATAGTGTAATGGGAAAATCTCTGTTGATCACTGGTGAGATAGGCCTACTGCCTTTTGCCAAGGCAGAGTGTCAAATAGGCCTGTTTCCACTAATTGCTACAATAATCTTTAATCTTTTCTTTTCAGGTTTACGATAACCAAAGTTTTATTAACGACAATATGCATCCTTTCGTTACAAATAGCGACATACCTCCGTCATTAATGAGTAAGTATGAATCACACTCAAGGTCCTGTTCGCCGCATTGAGCAAGACTCGTAGCAGTTCCTATGTATGTAGTCATTACTGTTCTCAGTCGTATTTACTGCATTGAGCAAGACTGCAGGCAGTTTGTAGTTTTAGTTCCTGTATTTGATGATGGTGGCAGCATCATTCAGAGTAGGCTGGGAAGTCAGTAGTCTCTGACTAAACACCCTCACACTTTGTATGTCGTGGTGCTCAGTGATGAAGAGAATGAAGTAAATTTTGCCGTATTAACAGTTACGGTTGGTTGCAGATCTTGAATTTCTTGGTGATGTCAAAAATGCGGCAATGTTAGTTCCAGCACAAGCCATGGCAGGGTTAGGAGCAAGCTCAAAATGTCTTTTTGCCAAAACTTTTAACAAGAGTGATTTAAGTTAGCCAAAATATGGATATTGTTAATATCAATTGTTTTAACTGACCATTTGTACAGAGCTTCGAGATCTTTTTGATGGGAAGCGCTTTTAAGAATAAATTATTATTATTATTAAA
>NMRB01005971.1:3685-15766 GCA_002633025.1 Notospermus geniculatus
GAAAAAGTCCACCCGTAAAAATCAACTTCTTGGTAAAGTAGGAAGAAATCCCCCTGGAAAGAATCTTATTTTGGTAAAGTAGGAAAAACTACCCCCGGGAAAAAATAATATACTTCACTGGTAGTGAAGTATAATATGCTTCACAGTTTTGGTTTTTGGCATCCAGAGGATTTTTTTCTGATACGGAAGCCCTGAACACTCATTGTGAAGGGCAGGTTCACAGATTGGTGTGATGCCAACGAGATTTACAGCTTATGTCGTACTTCACCGAAATTTATCTTTGAATTCAACTGCTTGTAATTATGAATATCTTATTTTGGGTGCTGAATTAAAAAGACCAGGCTTGAATTAGCTGCATTGTTTTGCTTGGATGATGATTGAATTATTG
This sequence comes from Notospermus geniculatus, assembly GCA_002633025.1. Lineage (NCBI taxonomy): Eukaryota > Metazoa > Nemertea > Pilidiophora > Heteronemertea > Lineidae > Notospermus > Notospermus geniculatus. The sequence continues at coordinate 4,074 of NMRB01005971.1, forward strand.
GGCCAAAGGCTGGTTACAGGGGCTTGCATCAAGTATTAGTATTTACTTTGTGCATGGTTTTTTGGCATTGTTATAAGTCAAACTTGTAGCAAGTCAAGTTTATGGTACCGGTAATTCCAAGTGGCCAAGCTATACTTGAATACTTGAATAATTGAGAACAGACCCTATCACTTGAATATTAACAGACTTCGAATCAGTTCGGAATCAAGAGCAGTATGACATGCTATGTATAGAGAAGAGGATTTTCCCCCCTATACTTTATCAAAAGGGGGATTCTTTCGAGGGGGATTTTTTTACTTTACCAAAAAAGGGGATTCTTTCCAGGGGATTTTTTCCTACATTACCAAAATGTGGATTTTTTCCAGGGGGATTTTTTCTGGGGGGATTTTTGCCGTGTACCTATCGAAATAAGAAAGTGAAACTGAATGCGGTTTGTTACGACTTGGGAGGGGAACAAAACTACTCACTGATTATCTGTGCACTTTGCCCTACTGTCTTAGGCGTCCCCCGCTCTACCTTGACATTATGGCTGATATGAATGAGATACACAACAACCCATGGGACGAGGATCTGGGAACTGACATTGATTATTCGTTATCAAGACAAGCTGGGAGGTAGACGCATTTTCTCTTGAGTTGTTCTGTGTTCTGTGGCTGTTCAACATTCAAATCATTTTGGTGAACTGATCTTGGTACCGGTAGGTAACTTGAATGACGCCGATTTTTGACCCATCCAAACTCTATATAGGCCTACAACTCACCAGCAGGATTGATGATGGTTGACTGTAGTTTCCGGAAAGTTGGAAACCTGGAAAGTTGGGAATTTTGATTTTGGGTGGATAAAATACCAAATGTGGTGAAATGATGACTCTTTCTCGAAAAAAAGGCCATTCTGATAGGATTTGACGGGGTCCTGGCACTGTAGCCTGGTATATTTGGGTCAGGCAGGCAAAAGTATGATTATTTATGTCGGTGGTCTGGTGTGGTTGTCTCGATGGTAATAACACCCATCCAAAGAGGTCAGAACTGACCCAACTCAATAAATAACATGACAATTGACAAATTAAGACTTTGCCTGCACTTTTCCTCGCAGGGATGATGATTTGGGTCACTTGGCTTGGAACGGGTATACATTAACCTTGAGAAGATGGGTTGCAGTAGTTCAAACATTTCTTCTATCCCCCTGTATTGTTTGTCATGGGATTAAGGGTTTGGTCCCTTGCACTCATGGAGGGATAAATATGATTTAATCATAATACCTCCATGCTACACTCAAATCCAATTCTGCCTCTTAATCCGTACAAAATGTAACGAATGGGAGAGACAGCGTACCTACATGTAAATTAGGATGTACGTTTCCCTGCTAGAAGGTGACCCATTCAGATCCTGTTACATAATCACAATGAAATTTATCAAAAAATCAAAATTCTGAACTTTCCAGGTTTCCAAGTTTCCAACTTTCCAGGTTTCCAACTTTCCGGAAACTACAGTCAACCGATGATGATGGTATAGAGTTGGGTTATTTTCCTGAGGAAAGCTACAATGATGTGGGGAATCCCCACATGTGTACATGTATTTCGAAGACATAGCTTCCTACCAGACTCGAACCCACTGACCCTCGCATAAGGCCTCAATTTCCAGCTCTCTGAGGGGCAGCACGCCTTACAATTCGCCCCCTAATGGTTATTGTTAGGGGTAGCTACCAGTATTTAATGGATTTACTGTTGGGGGGCAAAATGGGAAGGGGCGAAGTGGGAATAAACCGCCTTAACCACTAGGCCAAATCCCCTCTGCATATTGGGTTTCTAAGGTGAAAGACATTGCTTCCTACCACTACCAGATTCGAACCCACGGACCCTCGCATGAGGCATCAATCGCCAGCACTAAGGGGCAGCACGCCTTAACCACAAGGCCAAATCCCCATCTTTAAAAAAAATGGTTCAAAGGCCCATGTTTAAACGAGGCGTCCATCAGTACCCTGCGAGTAGTCCAAACAATCTCCGAACCCAAACAGTTTTATGTTATGCGAGGGGTCACATATAAGGGAGATACAAGCAAAGAATATGAAATAGAAATCGGGTTTCTAAGGTGAAAGACACTGCTTCCTACCAGATTCGAACCCACGGACCCTCGCATGAGGCATCAATCACCAGCACTAAGGGGCATCATGCCTTAACCACAAGGCAAAATCCCCATCTTCAAAAAAGATGGTTCAAAGGCCCATGTTTAAACGAGGCGTCCATCAATACCCTGCGAGTAGTCCAAACAATCTCCGAACCCAAATTTTGCATATCAAAGGGAAGTGAATAGCCCCCCAATAAAAGACAGGAAGTTTAGGCTACCGTATTTTCGCGACTATAGGGCGCACCTGACTATAAGGCGCACCCCCTAATTTCACCCTAAACCCTTGACGAAATCCATACATAAGACGCACTGCCCTATAAGACGCACCTCCCTATAAGACGCAGTCATCAGGTGAACCACAGCAATGTTATGCATCAAACTGACCTGGTTGTATGGTTAATTAGCTTGTTGTGACAAGCTAATTAACTTGTTGTGACACTTCTGATCAAATTTTCAGACTCTATCTGCAGATAAGGCGCACCACCCTATAAGGCGCACCCCCAATTTTAGACCCTTCTTCATGAAAAACAGCCGCGCCTTATAGTCCGAAAAATACGGTACTTTAATTGTCGATCATCGAAAAAAGAAAGTGAAACTGCACATGCATTTGTTATGACACAGGATAACAAAACTAGGCTTCTTAGATATGTGACTCTTTTGAACGGACTAGAACAGGCCTATAGCATCACTGGGACCGCTCTAAGTGGTTTACCCTGAGTGATGGTTACCAGTCTTCTCCTCCTTCGACACTGACGTGTGGGGAACAACAACTGGATGTTTCCCGGTCCGAAAATTACCATACGTACACCCTGAACAGTGATAAGACTGCATGAGGTCATGAATTTGAGTGCAGGTTTATCAGTGATTTACCGGTAGATAATATTTCAAGGGGGACTGGAGGAACTAACGTCAGGACGTGGCGCTGCAAGCGGTGCGACTGAAGTTTGTTTTGGTACCGGTAATGTTATTTCCAATAATTTCTGGCATGAAAACACATTGTTTAAACTAGCAAACTGGTTCTAAATCTCGGTGTGATGTTTCTTGCTCGGTGTGATCCTTCTTGCTACATCTACATGTAAATCAACAACTTGACTCAAGCTGAGAATAACACGTATTAGGATGCTGTTCCATTCACCCTTAGTCACCCCGGTGTACGGTAAAAAAGGCAGTGGTATAAAAGTCACGGTAAAAAAGGCACTGGTAAAAAGGCAATGGTAAAATAGGCACTGGTAAAAAAGGCACATAAAAATTAAGGGGTAGGTAAAAAAGGCACTACTGGCTCTTTGGGCTCCTTTTGCTCCTCAAGCCTGCCGCACACTGGAGCTATCTGCTGAGCACAAAGTCATTCAAGACCGTTTGCTCAGCAGATAGCTCGCGTGTGCGCGCTTCGGTGAGTTGTCTGCCTCGCGTGGCAGAAACCTCACTGAAAATACGTACACACGCGAGCTACGGTATCTGCTGAGCAAACGGTCTCCAATAACTTTTTGCTCAGCAGATAGCTCCAGTGTGCGGCAGGCTTAAGGAAAAGGCTGTGGAAAATTATAAAGCACCCAGAATAAAACTAAATGAAATGGTCCATGGACCATGTGCTCACTCGTTTGGACATACAGTGTAATGACAGAGAGAGGTACATGTCAGTTATGAGCAATCTGGGTCAAGTCATTCGCAAGTTGCAGGACTTCAATGATTGTTGGGTTACGCCACCTGGCGGCCATATTGGATGTCCGATTGGGCCAAAACTTCACATGCACATAAAGGTCATCTAGAGGGAGCCACATAGCACATTTGAGCGCTCTGGGTCAAGTCGTTCCTGAGTTATAGCACATTTGATGATTTTCAGGTTACGCCACCTGGCGGCCATATTGGAAGTTTAATCAGGCCGAAATTTGATGTGCTTGTAAAGGTCACCTAGAGGGAGGTAAATATCAAGTTCGAGAACTCTGGGTCAAGCCATTGCTGAGTTATAGCACTTGGTCGATTTTCAGGTTACGCCACCTGGCGGCCATATTGGATGTCCAATCGAACCGAAACTCGGTAGTTTTGAAGGTACCCCTCTAATACATGTTTATGCAAGATATGAAGATGCTCGGTGAAATAATGAAAACCTGTGGCAGGTTCGTCACTTTTGTCGAACTTTGACCTCTGTGGCCTTGAAAAGTAGGTCAAATCAAAAACCCGTTATATATGTTATGTATCCTAATTAGATACACCTATGATAAAAATTTGGAGACGATCCAGTCATTAGTTCAGGAGTTATTGCATTTTTTGTGTTTTTGGTTTTGGCCACCTGGAGAGGCCAAGCCAAGAAGCGAATCGGACCGAAACTTGGTGTCATAGGTCACCTGACCTAGGGGTATATATGTACCAAGTTTCAGATCAATGGCTCCAGCAGTTACGAAACGTGCCCTGCTAACGGACGACGACGACGGACGACGGACGCCGCAGGACGATAAAAGCTCACGAGTGAGCTAAAAAGCCTACAAAAACAGAGAAAAAAATGCAACCTTACAAATCCCTTCAATGTCGGACCAATTGGGATTATCAATGGGAAACGGACAGAAATCTGCCATAAATGAAACATGCCATATTCCACCTCCCCATGCAGTTTTCTGACAACTGCCTTTTTACCTACCCCGTGAATTTCATGTGCCTTTTTTACAGGTGCGTTTTTCACCAGTGCCTTTTTTACCAGTGCCTTTTTACCAGTGCCCTCTTTTACCTGGATTCAGTGACCCCATATACCACGCATCCCTACTCAAATACATGTATTGCAATTTGCTGAGTCAGCGACCGGTCACCCTAAATGCCGTCCAGTACCGTCCAGTGGCGTCCAATGCTGTTTAAAATAATGTAATCAAATAAATATTACTTTAAATGATGGATGTACATGTATTGTTTAAAAAAAAAGTCTATTCTATGGTAGGCCTACAAGTTTCAGCTGGTTTGGATGAGAAATAAACAAGTTATCTATGCCAGTTTCCAAGCCAGAAGCCGTCCAGTGACATGTGAGTTTTGACATCAACATGTGCGAGGAGGGTTGGGTGGGCTGGCTAGCCGGGTTAGGATTAGATCACCCTCAAATGGTAATGGTTGGGGTAAGCCATGTTTTTTGAAGTCCACCGAATTGTACCTCTGGGTTATTGCAATTAACACCTTCCCCTTCTCACTGACCAAAACAAACATGGCTGACATGGTTCTCACGGCTTCTGGCTTTTGGAAACTGGCATGGATAACTTCTTTAGGCCTATTTCTCATCCAAACCGACTGAAACTTGTAGACTTTATTTAAAAACAATAATAGGCCTAGGCCTACATCATTTAAAGTAATATTTACTTGATAACATTATATTTTTGGGGAGTATTCAGAAAGATTTGTGGTATAATTCTGATAAAAATTCTTTTGATTTTATTTAAAAAATTCCACTTGGTAAGTGATATATGAGTCATTCGCAGTGTGGCCTAAATCTGCGCCGCTTTCCATTCTTAAAGTCGGTATTACATGTTGCCAAAAATATCTATTTTTGATGTTGCTAATTTGCTCTATGTTACAGACAATGTCAGCGAGAGAGTTCACTGTCCGGTATGACGATTCGATCAGGAGGGTCCAATGTGAACAATCAATAAGGCCTCTGGTGCAGACCATTAGAGATGAGTTCGAGATGGCACCTGACGAAAACATCTCTTTGGTCATGGAAAGTGGTGGTCTGGAGACGCACATCTTCAATGACGAGGACCTGAGTCGTCATGTCGAGGGTGGGCAGTTGGCAGTCTACAGGAACGATCTGGTAGGTTTTTATCTCTTCGCGCTACAGATCCATGACGTTGGTTGGGGACCGCTGCGTCAAAGGACAACGTCATGTCACGTCAGCGGCGCCCACGACATAACGCTGTTGGCGTGAAATTGCAAACTTTTGAGGCTCAAATGATTGAATTCCATGGTGATTGCGGCCAGGTCCCTAAGTCTATTTTCAAACTGCTTAGAGATTTAAAAACTAGAGATTCTTGACTTCTCAATGGTAGTTGAAATGTTTCAAACGGATAGATAAGTGCGAAGCAGTCGGCCTTCAAACTGGGCACACATTTTTCCCAATTTGTAAACATGGTCCCCAACTAAAATCACAGATCTGTTACAGTAGGCCTACCCGGTACTCGCTCTTTCATCAATGACGTCATGACACGACAGTCAATGCATGAACGACGTCATGACACGACGTCACTGCTTGGTTTTTCCTGATTCGAATGTCTTTGGTACAACTGCTTCATTTCTTGGCATCATTTTCTTGACCCTTTCTTAAGCTGAAACGCCAGGGATTATTTTTTCTTAAGTTACATTTTTGTGACGAGTGACGTCGTGGGATATTTCTGTGTCGGTTACAGCTTCGTTCTCAAAAGTGTAATTGCAACCCCTTTTTTGAGCCTCTTGGGGACCTTCTTAAGCGAAAACCCCTTAAAATATTTTTTCTTAAGTTGGATATTTTAAACTAGCAATATGCAAGGGTCCATCCATGTGAATATTAGTGTTGTTCCCAAAAGTGTAAATGGTACACATTTTTGGGCCTTTCAGACCCTTTTTTGGCCATTTGACCCCTTCGTATAAAGCTGAAATGCCAGGGAATAATTTTTCTTAAGTTACATTTTTAGCTCACCTGTGGTGAGGTTATACAGTGGTTGTGCGTCCGTCGTTGGCCGTTAGCAGGGCACGTTTCGTAACCGCTGAAGCTATTGACCTGAAACTTGGTACATATATACCCCAAGGTCAGATGACCTATGACAACAAGTTTCGGTACGATTCGATTCTTGGCTTGGCCACCAGGTGGCTAAAACCGAAAACACAAAAAGTGCAATAACTCCTGAACTAATGACAGGATCATCTCCAAAGGGGCTGTAACATATTCGGGTGATTGTACGGATCAGGGATTGTGAAGCAACCGTAAGAGCAATCTTTTTGAAACTTGGGTGACATATACCTTGCCCCAAAACAACATCAATGATACCAAACTTTGATGCCCGGTCATTATGTAACACCTCATTATGTAACACCCAACCAAGTTCTATCAGGTTTTCAAGGGTTTTCTTCAAGAAAATGGGTTTAGTCGAGGTTGAAACCTCATGCTATGTTGCAGTGCATGTTGAGTGTGACAGGGGAGGCTAACTTCTTAGCAGTTGCCATGGCAACCAACCATTTTTAGCTCACCGTGGTGAGCTTATACAATGGTTGTGCGTCCGTCGTCGTCGTTGTGTTCCGTTAGCAGGGCACGTTTCGTAACCGCCAGAGCTATTGATCTGAAACTTGGTACATATATACCCCTAGGTCAGATGACCCATGACACCAAGTTTCGGTCCGATTCGACTCTTAGCTTGTTANTGTCACTTTTTTGGGGGGTTAGTGACCCCCCAGAACCTAAAGCCCAGGAATGCCATGCTTAAGAAATGGGTTTTATTGATTCCCCACTTACTGCTGGTAGAATGAGACCATCAAACCTTTCGTTCTCAAAAGTGTAAATAAAAGTGGGCTGGCTCCCCAATTATATGCTTTTCGAAATACAATGTACGCGCGCTACTGAAGTAACCTCCTTATTGTCATTAAAATAGGCCTATGCGCACGGACGCACCGGGTGTACAAAAGCATTGTACTGGACAATATTTTTGAAACAGTGCAGGTTTTGGCAACGAACCATGATCAGCTTGTCCTTGACGCCTAATTTTATTAACAATACATGGTTATTCATAAATAAAACGGTTCAACCATCGACCGCCGCACTATTGACGGCGCTGTAGGTTTCCACTACCGCCCCCTTAAGGCAGTCCTTTTGTATCATAAGGTCAACTAGTCTGAATTTAACAAAATTTGCACTAAACATGCAGAATGCAAATCTGTTGAGGTTTAAAGAGATACTGTCCACATTTATAAAATGCTAAATTGTAATTTGAACTTTTATGTTTGATTCCTTTATGATGAGATTGATGGTGTTGAGCAATCTGAAGAGGTCGCCACCATCGTTCCTCGGCTGAGACCTCTGAAAACGGCTGAACCCAGCGCAAGGTTTTTGTGCTCATCGATTTTACAAATTTTGATAACGTAATCGTACCAAAAAAATACAATTTGTCACAGTATTTGTAAAAATACTACTATTTTAACATTCCGTTGGTTATTCAATGTTTTATTAGAGAGTTTTCGCAAACCTGACGAAATACGAAGTAAGAAATACGAAATTCTACTTCATTTCCATGACATCATAAAGGCCTATTTCAGGAGATGGTTGCTACCACAAATGTCGCCTGCTGCATGAGCGTCTTTTAGCGTGTGATGTTAGACCAATAGAGTTAGGTGTATATTAAACTTTGAAATTCATCTTTCGTTTCCACTTCGTAGACACGAAGTAGAAATATAAAGATTCAAGATGCGTCATAACTCTCTCGGTCTTACATGATACGGTATGCTAAAAGACGCGCTGGCAGCAGGGACATTGTGGTACCAACCATCTCCAGAAATGCATTACGTCATGGAAATGAAGTTGAATTTTGTATTTCGTACTTCGTGTTTCGTCAGATTTGCGAAACCTCACTACTAAGGAACAAAGTACGAACTCTTTCGAATCCCTACGCAATTGGTTGTGCAACGGTCAGAAATTCACCCGCCTGAACAATGCACTTGCACTGTGCAAAAGTAGTACCGGTTTGGCAATTCCAGAGTTTAATGTGACAGTGTTGAACTCTTGGTGAGCGATTGGGTGTTCAGCTTACCGTAACAGCTCTCGGAATAAGTACCAGTTTTTCCAAATCACAACAAGTAAGCTGGCTGGGCTGGAACTTGTTCAGAGATGTGTCGTGTAGGTATCATTTTCAACACGTCATCTTAAGGGGCACAGTATCTCATCCCTATCTTGCGCCAAACATACCCGCGTTCAGGGAGACTTCTCCTATTGACAATGTTGTTGAAACGACCGCTTCTCAACACTGGGGCGGAAGGCAAGACTGCGGTATTGGAGAATGATGCAATCACCGCCGGTGACGCCGGCTATCGAGAAAAAGTGGCAATATCGTGGTCCTTTAATCACTGTCTCCTTGTTTACGTCAATAAATGATATCACTGATATTTTTTCATCTCTAAAGGATTTCGTAAAAGGTAAAACTGGTGTCATTGGACTCTAGAGAGACCAAAACCTTAGTCCTGTGACAAACAATGCAGGGGACATCGGGAAGGTGGAGGCATTAGCGTCTACCACATCTGGTAGCCGTGGTTACACTACATACATGTATAATCCCCGGGGTTTTTGCGGTCACATCTATGATTGCACCGGGCTTCGAGAAACTCGTGTTCGAAAAACACGGGTTTTTGCATCCAGGCTAACCTGGGTTTTGCGCTTAGTTCGCCGGCTCACACCACAAACCCCAGGCCCACTCCAGAAGAAAATCTGTCAGGAACGCTGTTCGCTGCTCTTGTGTTCCACCCGCACTGCAAATACGACATGATTGTTTTTCAAATTAATAAAAGTTGTTGTCAAGAAGAAACTTTCGTCCGATAATTATAGCCTATAACTAGATCGCAGGAAAAAAAATATTTTTTTTGTTTATTGCTGTTTTTGCATAAATACATGTACATCATATCGTCCGGAATGGTTGCTTGATGAAACAGCCCAATCTCGACCAATCAGATTTGAATTTACATCGCCATACAAGAGCCGAACCCAGAAGTAAACATTGCTGCACCATACATGCCTTCGGTGTCTGTAACGCAGTCTCTGATTGGCCACCCTGTTGATCTGTGGCGGCTGACACGAATTTCATTGGATTGAATCGGCGGTGTTGGTGTGGAGTTACATGTAACGGAATGCCATCACCGCCGGTAAATCGGCATGGGGTTTTTGATGACGCAGTCATTAAGTGACCTTGTTTTCGCGCCTCCCACAATGTTGCCAATACATAAAAGACAGAAGAGTCAGTGCATGCAGCGCACCTGTCGCCGGGCTACTTAAATACAATGTAGTGGTGTGACCTCTCGCCGGGCTTTTCGTTCACACGGGTTTCACACGGGTCTGGAAAAACACGGGTATTTTCAACAGGTGTAACCGCAGCTATTGAAGTATTCGGTGTGCGGACACGCTGGCGAACAATGACCAAATAAAGGGTTCATGACCATGAAACCTTTGTTCGCAAGCGTGTCCGTATACCGTATACCTCTTATCGCAAGAGGTTTGTTCATTTTAATCAAATAAGCCATTTTTAAAAAAAAACAGTTTAAAAAAAATAGGTTTCTTTTACTCCATTGCAAAGAATCTTGGTTTTTTAATAAAAAACTTGTTTTTTTAGTCAACTGTTCATTTATTCAAAAACAATCCTAGTTTTTTACCTGAGTGGAAAAAATCTGTTTTTTTTTATGGCAAGCCGTTTGTTCATTTAATCAAATAAACCTGTTTTTTAAACGGTTTTTAAAAAAAACAAGTTTCTTTTTTTAAAAATTGTTTTTTCCAGATTCTGTTTTGAAGGAGCACAAAACCAAGATTGTTTTCAAAAGAAACCTAGTTTATTTTAAAAACACAGGTTTATTTGATTAAATGAACAAACGGCTTGCCATAACCTCTCTGTAATCTCGGCCTGATGTCAATTGTTTTCAGGAAAAAAGAGCCCAAGAAGAATACCATTCCCGGAACATGGTATCACAAGCAAAGCTCGTAGACACGGTTTACTTGTCAACAACGTTGGTCTCTTGATTTGGGTCAAAACCATAGAAATATTCAAAATATATCTCAGCGAGGAGACCAGAAAGGATGATGGTGTTATTGCGTACAAGACTCGTTACTTGTTTACTTTGCGGGAATTCGTAAAGGCAATTCTTCCGAGTGACAACGATGTCCTTCTGCTACGCGGCAGGCATTGGACCATTTTTGGTCTTGATGGTAATTTGACGGGAGTATTTGTCCTGATTCAACCCAGTGGATTGGAAAAGTGTCACTACCAATGGATCACCCCACAACGAGACACAACAGGCCGAATTTCGGAGGTGTATGTTCTAGTAAGGCTGCTATTGAAAGGACAGGTCACATATCAAACGGCTATCTTGAGGTTCCATAATATGCGCTCGAGGTATGCAATTGGCATTCATTTTTGCGCATTACAAAAGTCTCGTTTCCGCAAGCAGTTTCCTTAGGCTAAAGCCGGTGACAGACTGGCGCGTACGCAGCGCGTCCTGCAGGCGTTCCACCAATCAGATCCTTTGATGGCTGTTTCGGTCTGTGTTACCGCTTCACTGATTGGTGGAACGCTTCCCGACGCGCTGCATACGTACTAATCTGTCACCGCCTTAGGCTAGGGATACACTGAACGCGATTTACCCATCGCGCGCGTTGTTTCTTTGTTATTTCATGCCGCAATGCCTCCGAAATAAAAGAGATTCGTGCGAAAATCGCGCGCGATGGGTAAATCGCGTTCAGTGTATCCCTAGCCTTAAGAATCCATTCATGCAATTTTCGTGCCGCGCAAGTATTAGGGAATTGCACGGATCTGGATGGAAGAGGAAGATTTCCGTCACGCGCGTGCCCGAGCTTAATGTGTCATAACTGACTTGACCCGT
>NMRB01005972.1:0-13242 GCA_002633025.1 Notospermus geniculatus
TTTAAGTTCATTTTCCAAAAATTTCTAATTGTGGGCCATTAATTCAACCATATATTCATTCCACCAGTTGAAAGTGCTAAAAATTACATCGTATGTGAGATATTGTACACTGAAGTTAGACACGGCTGTCAGAACTATATAACGAAACGATGACGGTGTTCCACATCTGCTGTCTGCGTGCTGCGCATTGGCGCCGCTACGCGGCGTTCCGGGAACGTTGCGTCCAGCTGTTTATTTTCTGGAAATTAACGAACGGATGGATGATTACATGTGTTGAATAAGAAAACCTCTCGAGGCTTACTTCAATAATCATTCTACCGTGTTTTGTATACATCATGGTATAGTGTCTAGAAGGTAGCTTCGAGAGTAGAGGTTCTTCTGGCTACCAGTATAGCGTCCCACTGACGTCACACTTGTCACGTGACCAGCCGTCAAACGGCCGCCATTTTGTTTCCTGATTCAAAATTTCAGTGCGGCCTACATTCGGAACGACCTGAGGCGAACTGCTTATCTGTCACTGGGCGGCGCATTTCACCTCGGACACAAGTCCAAGGCAGCCATATTGTTTATCAACAAACCCACGTGACCGCCGGCGGCAGGACCGACGTGGTACTATTTCCCCGAATTTTGGCCTGTTAAGATGTTCAACCTGATTTTTTGGATACATTGAGCCATATTATATAAACTTAGAAAGTGAATCGTCCATACAGCCTGCTGTAAAGGACTGCAGTGCAGCCTCAACGTGCTCAATGACGTCAAGATTCCGCACGACCATGCGCGGTGTATTTAAAGATAATATATCACTTCATTGTTTACATTCAATGTTTGTAAACATGGATGTTTACATTATGTTATTTTGCACTTTTCGGACATGCCAACATACCAAATTGAATACTTTCGGTACCAAAAGAATTTCTAGAGGGGCATGCCACCAATAAATTACACTCATAAGACAAAGAAAGACCGGACACAAACAAACAAAATGTAAATAAACAATGATTTCGTGGCCCGCGAAAATACCCGTGATACATTATCTTTAAGACTCAAGGGGGGTTTACACGATTCAACATTTGTTGAAAGGTGTTGAATGTTGAAAGGTGTTGAACATTGTTGAAAGCTGTTGAACCGTCTAAACCCTCTTTCAACACGGTGTTTCAACAGCTTTCAATATGTTGCCAGAAATAGGGACATGAAGCTATTTTGGCAACTTGTTGAAAGCTGTTGAAAGACATGTTGAAAGGGGGTTTAGACGGTTCAACAGCTTTCAACAACGTTCAACAACTTTCAGCGTTCAACAGCTTTCAACATGTTGAATCGTGTAAAGCCTAGTTTATACTTCGACGCAAGACCATCGGCGTCCGACGCCCGATCAAATCTGGACGCCGACTTCACGGAATTGATTCATAAGCCTTGTTTATACTTCGACGCAAGACCATCGGCGTCCAACGCGCGATCAAATCTGGACGCCGACTTCGCGGAATTGATTCATAGTCCAGCGTACTTGAGCGGCGGCGACCCGTTATGAATGACTCACGTTATTACAGCCACGCGATCGGACGCCGACCAAATCGCACGACGGGCTCGGCGTCGAACGCAAGATCGCGCGTCTGTCGCCAGCGATGGTCGTGCGTCGAAGTATAAACTAGGCTATAGTCCAGCGTACTTCGGCGACGGTGACCCCTTATGAAATGACTCAAGTAATAACAGCCTCACGATCGGACGCCGACCAAATCGCACGACGGGGTCGGCGTCGAACGGAAGAACGCGCGTCGGTCGCCGGCGATGGTCGTGCGTCGAAGTATAAACTAGGCTTTAATCCCCCTTCAGTGTGTTCGGAGTTTAAACTTACCGGTGTAATGTTTTTCACTGTCCCCCGTTTGCCAATGCCCCCGAACAAAAGATTGATGAGGGAGGCACTGATAAACACGTCTTTATGCATCTGAGTGTCTGCCGAACAATAAAGCGGGCATTGTCATACGGGGGGCATTCTCACACATTACACCTGTATACGTAAGAGGATTCAGGAACATGAGTGAAACCATCTTATCCGGTGCGAAATGAAATGGGCGAAATAAAAGTCCTGTGGGATTTTTGGTATGAAAGTTGGCGAACTCTTAAGCCTAGTTTATACTTCGACGCACGACCATCGCCGGCGACCGACGCGCGTTCTTGCGTTCGACGCCGACCCCGTCGTACGATTTGGTCGGCATCCGATCGCGAGGCTGTTTTTATTACTTGAGTCGTTTTATAACGGGTCGCCGTCGCTAAAGTACGTTGGACTATGAATCAATTCCGCGAAGTCGGCGTCCAGATTTGATCGGGCGTCGGACGCCGATGGTCTTGCGTCGAAGTACAGGCTTTTGTCGGCGTCCAAATTTTGGCCGTGCGTCGGACGCCGATGGTCATGCGTCGAAGTATAATTTAGGCTTTAGAGAATAATGGTTTCCTGTACATGAAAAACTTTCCCGGCACTTCTGAAAATTCTTTTGACGGAAGTTACGGCCAATTGAATTTTTGGAACTAACTTTATCATTGGACCCAAGAACTGAGCTTTGTACAGGAGAATGGGACCCGATGTACAGCTAACTTTTGAAACGTTCGATTTACATCGCATAAATGTATTACCAACTAGAAACATGGTGCCTCGTAATCAAATGAGCATATTCAATTTCATATGATCAAATGAGCATATTCAAATTCGACACTACTCAATTTCGCGGGACACGGAATTATTCTTAATGTCATTTTTTGACTGTCGCGACTTATTCCCTTTAAATGACCATGGCGATCACTAGCCTATCATTCGCACTCTTCAAGCTCCTGACGTATGACTCGATACTAAATGGTCAACTATCTGTCACGAATGCTAAGTCACCAACAGAATGTGGAATAACCTGTTTATACGTTAAGGACTGTATGAGATATTTATATTATCATGATAAAACTGGACGATTGTGCAAACTTCTCGGAGACATGAATTTTCACTGTGACAAAGAGGCTAAAACGATAGTTCAAAGACTTTGGAGCCGACAGGTAACGCCTTGCGAATTCTTCTTAGTTCATGAGCCAGCCCGATTTTGAGTACCAACTTCGAGGGCTACGTTCTGATGACGCAACCCCCGCGTCGTTCCCGCTCGACTAGTCGGACTAGACTTCCGTTCGCATCTCGCCAACCACTGTAGGCCTACCTGTGCTCATCAAACTTTGGCCGAATGTCGACGATGTATCCCAACTGACACCTCCCCGTGTGAACTAAAAATTAATGCCTGCAAAGGTGATTTTGAAGTGGGATTTCTTCGCCGAGTTCGGTAATTTATTTATGGATTGTAGGGGATTCCCCGGTTCCACACCAATTCCAGGACTGCCGTGATTTCTGCCGGAGACACGGGCGGCGAAAGGATGATTCTTTTGATGGGGGCATCGGCAAACGGGCCAGTGGAAAACATTAGGCCTACACACCGGGTTAGGGAGGCCAAAATTTGGGGTCCTGCCTGTAAATCTGCTATGGAAATATATACATGTGCATATGGGGGGGGGGGCACTGGCAGGCTTGGCTGGCCCCTTCACCACCTCCAGGTCCTTCGTGTAAATTTGCAGTAGAAATATACCTGGGGGTGGGGGGGGGGGAGTAGGCACACTGGCACGCTTGGCTGGTCCCTTCACGACCTCCCGGTTTGTATCAGAATGTCAGCATTCGCCCGCCCTTCAATTTATGTCCCGTCTGCGGGTAATGTGTTAGTCAGAATGTAGGCCAAATTGGTGAATAATTTTCGTGTGTATCTTTCCACTTTTTTCCAACACTGTAACACGGAGAAGAATCTCTACCGTTCAAGCCATGTTAGGAAACTCAACTTTGTCCCCGAGGCACCGAAATTTTCTACAAACGTTTACTTCATATACTTTCACGTTATGCTTGATGCTGTCGTCATTTTGTTACTTAAGGGCAGTTACAAAAATGTCTTTATTCTGCCCTTCTACTCCTCAAAAGTTTATTCGTTTTACATTAGAACCAAGTTCGTTTCGATGCCATCGCCAGAATTGGCTTCCGAACTCGATTCAACCGCAGAAAGTACCATACACGGCGAATACAAAGATTCTATTGTGTTTGAATTATACGAACAATGGCTTATCGTTGACAAAACAGGAATGAACAAACGCATTGTCAAACAATATAACGAAGAGGAAAATTTGTCCCTTATACCAAACTTCAGTTACCCTGCATATTTTGGTAGAAGATTTTACTTTTTTTCCACATATCTTATGACTTCTGTTTTTTACAAACATAGCGAATACAAAGATTCTATTGTGTTTGAATTATACGAACAATGGCTTATAGTTGACAAAACAGGAATGAACAAACGCATTGTCAAACAATATGACGAAGAGGAAAATTTGTCCCTCATACCAAACTTCAGTAACCCTGCATATTTTGGTAGAAGATTTTACTTTTTTTCCACATATCTTATGACTTCTGTTTTTTACAAACATGGAAGTGGCGCCGATATGTATTACTTTCTACATAAGGTGGCTGATATTGGATTTTCTCTTAAGACTGCGTTTTTGAGAAAAGTCCACTTTTATCCCCTGAAGGGACGTTTCGAGGCTGATGATAATTATTTTCCTCCTCCGAAATGGGATGTGAATGGAGACATTCTTATCATCAGTCCATTACATAATCAACCTGGTTACATTGGTCTCCTGAGGTTTAGAAATGAAGACAACTACATGAATTATACTATTAGTGTTCTCGGGGAATTGTCAATGTTCTTTAGTCTAGTGTATATACTCAACAAAAATCACGTAGAGTACCAGCACACAGTGTACATCGTTCACCAATCTGATGTAGGCCTAATACTAGTATCCACCAACTCAGCCACTGAGTGGCTATCAGAGGACTTCGACATTGATAAGAATGTCCGGATTCATTATCAACTTTTTGTAACGAAAAGGAACGAGCTGATCATTTGGCCTCTGTTACTGGACGAACAAATCGTCGTTGTTTACAAGCCTACCTATGAAACTAATGAACGTGGTCTATCGGTGGGCTGTGCCTGAGGGTATAAACTCAGTCGACCCGCAAAGGTCCTTTTCTACGGCAGATTTATTTTGCGCGCGGGAAAATAATAGGCGATCGGGGCCCTCGACGAGGCTTCTCGAGTACCTCATTCGAGAAATCGGACACCTCGCACAAAATTGCGTTTATCGACAAGGCCGTTCAAATTCAACCACATAAACCATATATCAGTGTTTAGCGAAGACATTGAGCTTTCCATTAGTGTAATTTATTTTGGCATCAAGCAAACGAGTGAAGAGAAATCATTTAAGAAATTTCGTCATACGCACAGAATTGGAGGTCATTTGGAGTAGGGCGTTGTTAAAAACATCGCCATAACTCCATAAATATTAGCCTGCATAAAAACCAGCAAAACTGAATAGACGAAGAAACTATCAATTTCCAATCTGTGTTAATTTCATACTTCGGCATGGTATTCCAAGTTTTTGTACGCAGTTTGAACAGCAGTAGGTAACAATTCTCGCAGCCATAACCTCGCTTTCGTTCAGTGATTTAGCAGTTAGTACCGCCAAATACCGCGGCTGACACGTCGTGGCGCTGTTCATACCTTTGCGGGTCGACTGAACTGTTGGCAAAGGCAGGCTTGAACTGTGGTAGTTTCGCGCAGCTAGCCGTTTTGTTCGGCAGAATGCGACACATGCGGCACACTCCGTCGTATCATTGCTGTGATACAATGCATTGTGGGTCGGCTGCCACAGGTCATGTGACATAAAATGGCTGCTTCCATTATTGGATTCTTCATCTCCACACAGTGCGACTACGCGATGACCCCTCCCACACCCGGTCATACATGAACGACTAATCAGTTGCAAGTCTCCAACATAAGGTCAAGGCAGTTATGTTGCACAGTGTGGACAGAGCTTACTACGTACCTTCTACGTTGCATTCATCTCACAACCTTCCAAAATGTGTGAATCTGGCAATGAAATGATTGGGAAAGTGATCTGCGACAGCGTTGGGGTTGAATTTTTAGGCCAGAAAAGGAAGGAGTTGTATCTGTATCGAAGGCAAGGTCGAGTAAACCCAACTGATATTATATGGTCGTCGCCATGATGAGATCAAATAATCACTTACCTTGACCAATCAGCAGCCGGACTGTGATCTTCAAATGGGAGTAATTGGCGAATGACAATGAGCGACTGACTCTGTTCCTGATTTAGATTAGCCAATCAGCATCCAGGCCAGAATCTTCGTCTGCTGGTTAAGGGGGGTTTTAGAAAAGGTAGCAAGTTGCAGCCTGCAACTTGTTGCAATCTACTTGTGACGTTTACACATAACAACATTCAGCGTGATCTACATGTAGTTGCAAAAATTCGCATCAAGTTGCGAGAGTTTTGGCGGGAATCCTCAGGATTTGGAGGAAAATCAGACAAAATGGAGGCAAAAACTTGCTTTGTAGCAGCTCCATTGCTCTTATATGAAAATGGACAACGTGAAGCATTATTGAGGTGCTCACGAGCTATAGATGAGTTTGGCCATCTTGCCAAAATTAGGTCATCGTCATGGGGATCTCGCGCATGCGGCCCCCACTGGGGGATGGAGTACCCGGATGTGAGTTGTCTGCCAACGTTAAAACCAATGAAAATTTCAGCTGCGCAGAATTTTTGCATTTATACAGTGATTAATCATTGTTAATTTGAATTTTTGGCCCTACCACGTTTGCTGTAATCGTGAGTAACCATATCGATCCATTAATCATGAAGGTCAAGTCAGATATCGTGAAAAACTTGATGTTTTATCAGTGGCGATCCATGAAAAACAACACGCTTTCGTGTTGACATCCTATTTGCGCATGCGTGAGCCCTGTTGGGACGGGGCACCAGTGTAGGCTCTGGACTAGGCATTACCATGGCGATGACCTGGTTATGAGCAAGATGGCGCTAGCGAAACTGTTCTATACTTATACAAAAAATTTGTCGAGCTAGATCGTTTCTGGCTTGGAGCCGTTTGTTCCGATCTTCATATCCATTTATTTGGTGTTATAGAGGCATGTGATTTCTCGAGGTTCTCAATGAGGGTATTTTCGGCCTCGGATGTCCATTCAAACTGGGCCAGTGCCGATGCCGACTTCGCCTTCTTGCTTTGTTCGGCCGCCATTTTGGCTTTAGTAGAAATCACATGATTTTTTACTTAACTGTATTCTCATTGGCCAGTGATGTGCAACTTCAGTAGAAAATAGGATCGGGTCCTAAATTTGTTGCAGGTTGCATGAGGTTGCAGTAGCTAGTTGCAACAAGTTGCATGCCCGTTTACACATGCAACTATGATGAAAATGTTTGGTCTCAACAGGTTTATGCAACAAGTTGCATGAAGTTGCATATGAAAAGTTGCATGTGTAAACCGCTCTTTACAGAAATTGTGGCGTTGACCCAGACGCTTTGCGGGTCCCTAGATTCGAAACAGCGGCTGGGTGACCGAGACTNGGCCTCCGGGGCCTTTAATGGGGGGTGGGGGTGCCGGGGGATTAAATTACCGCTAACACACAGCCGTAGATCTATAGGCCTAGGCCTAATTGATTAATAAGCCCCTGCACGTACGCCCCGGACTACGCCTCAGTAGCACTTCAAATTGGCGTTAAGTGCTAAATGCTATACCACCTTAAAAAGTGCTAAAATTTTGTCTAGCACTTCAGTTCGGCGATGAATATTAGCACTTCAAAGTGCTGGAATAGCACTTTAATAGCACTTCAAGTGGTAGCACTTCGAAAGTGCTAAAAAATAGCACTTCATTTTTTAGAGTGTAGCAAGTTACAATTAACCCACAGTACATCGGTTCAATTAGAAAAGACCGGGTTTATTTATCGAGCCGCTCGATGAATAAGCACTACTTTCGGTCTTATTTGTCAAGCCGCTCGATGAGGAGTACGTGGATTCAGTGTTATTTATCGAGCTAGCTTGACAAGCAGGCTTCAAATTCTGCAATGTTCGTCGAGCTGGCAATAAAGACACGCCTCCTCATGAATATGCAATGGCTTCAGCTTGTTTAGTTCGAAAGTCGGCAGTGTGGTGGTGGTGCTTCATTGCTCGCAGCATGGGGGTCTCCGAAGCCAATTTATCCCTTTTTCAACCCTTGTTTCTGTGTGATGACCCAAATCTTAGACACTGTGGTCGCATGCCCTAGCTTCATACTCTCGGTTTTCGTCAGTCTCAAGATTAATCCGCTGGGGTTTGTGGGTCAGAATCTGCCGGTGAGTCCGAACACCACCAGGGTGTGCCCAGCAGGATGATGCAACGATTCTGTAGACGATTTTATCAGTGTCACCACTAAGAAAAAATAATTAACCAGTCAGTTGTTCTATGTAGAAATTTGGAAAGTCGACATAATTTTCTGAGAAAAGGAAAACAAGAAAAAGAAAAAAAAGTGAAAAAATACGACCACACGGGAATCGAACCCTCGACCTCAGGGATGTAGGCCCCACATCTTTGCGATGTGCCAAATAACACATGAAGACAGTGGTAGAGTATTTATCACCTGGCTCCGGAAATACGGACAGCTCGACGTTTAAGCCCAATTTTGCGTACTGTTTAGCGAGCCGGGCTTGATAAATAGCCACTTCGATTAGAAAAACCGCGAAACATCTCACAATCACACAGGTTCAACAGTAGCTGTGGTTACACTACATAAATCCCCGTGCTTTCCCCGGGGATTTTGCGGTTACACCTATAAGTCGCCGAGTCTAAATAGACCCGTGTCTGAAATCCCCGTGCTTATTAGCCCCAGCGATCTCGAAGGGGCAACGCCGGGGCTATTTAGACACGGCGATTTTATGTAGTGTAACCGCGAAATCGCCGTGCTTATTTGTAGTTCCAAGCACCCGGCGACAGACGGCGATGCAAATCGATGAGTCATGCGCCTGCGTATAGGATATTTCACGCCTCCAGTAGCCACTCGATGACAGAGAGTTGCCTACATGCAGTGCCCCTATCGCCGGGATACGGAACTTATTACCAATCGCACTTTTAGTAGTGTAACCGCTCGCCGTGTCAACGCCGTGTTTTTTCTGGTTCGGAAAAACCCCGTGTCTCAGAAAGCACGGGGATTTTGGATAGGTGTAACCACAGCTAGTAACTTTTTGTTTCTTAATTAAGCAATACAGAGCAGACTCACTATGAGTATCACTTCAACCATGAGAAATTAAGGATGCCCATGCTATATGTAATCAACACTGCTGGCCGGCTACCCAACCCTACTCCAAGATATTTTCTTTTGCTTATTTTCTTCTTGGAGGGGGAGGTAGGACGTTTACCATGCGCTTGCAGAAAGTGTCGTCACACCCTTGATCAATATAGCAACGGACTGAAAGAATGCAATGACACCTAAACCATAAGTAGGCCTAAGCTTAAACATTTCTAAAGATACGAGATCCATTAAGTTAACAATGATACAGCCACACTGCGAAAAACTTGGTCGGCAATGCGTGGCCGACGCGCGGTGTCTGCTGCAAAACTGGCGGCAACGCGTTAACTCTTGACGGCGCAACCCCACAACACTGGACGCAAGGACGCCACGGCACACGTCACGTGCCACTTGCGCACGCACTGACCTCGACCATTTATAAAAACACTCATTAACACGCCGTAAAGACAATTGTTTTCTTCTTCACTGCGTGCCGCAGAAAACTGACATTAAAATCGCATCTCAGAGCTTCTAATTTTCAACATTTTTCTGGGGACGTCCTCCAGACGCCCGCAAAACCTGCCCCTTCGTCCTTTGAGGTCATCTCATCTGCTTAAAATGCCCCCTAGCGAAAACAAGAGGCCCTTGCGCTCAGCTGACTTTGACCTGCCAACTCAAGAGGCTGAAAGAGGGGAAACAAAGTACGAATAGTTAATAATAATGTGTGGGTTTATAGTGCCTTTTACATTTAAGTGTCAAGGCACTTCACAACATTATTACCCAGCCTATGATGCAGAAACCTTTCTGTAGAAACCAAAGGGCAGCCACAATATAGCGCACACGATGGACATTTCGGGCAAGTTGAGAGTTACAGAGTGACACGGCCGGGGATCGAACCCGCGATCTTCCGATCACGAGTCCACAGCCCTAACCATTATGCCACCGCGCTCCCCAAGCAAGCAAAGCAAGCAAAGCGTTCCTCGTGGAAATCAGTTCAGTAGAAAGGGGTTAATATCACTCCGTGAATCGAAAAAGATATCTTATCAGACCACTTGGGTAGGAAGGGGTTAATATCTCTTGGTGAATCGAGATAGATGTCGGAATCCACCTATTGGGTGGGAAGGGGTTAATATCACTTCATCAATCGAAAAAGATATATTATCAGACCACTTGGGTAGAAAGGGGTTAACATCGCTTATTGAATTGAGATAGATATAGTATTACACCCATTAGGTATCTTGCAGCTAACCGACGGAACGGACGTAACGGACCAAACGGTGACTTATAATAAATTACCCGCCCCTTTTCCACATGATTGGCTGTCCAGACGATCGCTCCTGTAATGACCAACAAAGTGGGCAAAACCATTCGTTTGAGACCCCATTATTACGTAAGGAAGGCAAATAGTCTTGTCGACGGGCATCAACCGTCATGCTTTGCGCACCCCCGTGTGACGAATTAAGAAATGATGTTTGTTTTGGATCGGCATATGTAGCTTGGCAAAAATCGATACTCATGAAACAAAAGTTGCAATATCAGAAAGTTTCAAAATTCTACTCAATTAATTCCCTCCGCACAAAATCTCTTATTCTGCGACGAAGTGCTTCATCAGTGCGGTCATCATAAGTATTTCGCAATATCTGGGCAGGCAAGTCTCCTCGGACATGCGCAAGGACGCGATTGTAATTATTCTTGTGAATGTGCCAGGCATTTCTGATGGCGTCTTTTTCAGGCTGTGTCATTGGCCGCATTACTCTTCTCTCAGCCGTTTTGATGATGCAGCAAACACATGAATACAATCTACATACGCTGACAATGGTCACAAAACATGTGACGTAATCTCCCTGGCACCCCTATCGAGCTGATTGAGTAGCGCCATGCATGAATTAGATCTTGGCCAGTAGACTGACAGACCTAATTACATTATGCCGAAGGCGTGGTGACGAAAATCATTCTCCAAGCGTGGGGTAGATTGGCGGTAGGGGCATTAGTGTAAGACTGTAGTATGGAGACATTTCGTTGGAGAATATCGTACTATACGTCGCCGCATAAGTAATTTTCGTCCGTTACGTCGCTTAGCTGCAAACCTATTGGGTGGGAAGGGGTTAATATCACTCCGTGAATCGAAAATCTTATCAGACCGTGACTCTTATCAGACCACTTGGGTAGGAAGGGGTTAATATCGCTTGGTGAATCGAGATAGATATCGTATTACACTCATTGGGTAGGAAGGGGTTAATACCACTTCATGAATCCAAAAAGATATCTCATCAGACCACTTGGGTAGGAAGGGGTTAATATCTCTGGATGGCGTATTACACCCATTGGGTGGGAAGGGGTTATGACTTCATGAATCGAGATGATACATGTTGTATCATATCAGAGCCATTTTGTGGGAAGGGGTTTAAATATATTACTTATGAATTGAGATAGCTATCATTATCATTATGAGACCTACTGGGTCACAGGTGAGGAAGGGTTAATACCAGATAGGCCTGCAACTCTTGGTGAATCGAGATAGATCTTAATGACACCCACACGGTGGTAAGGGGTTAATGCATGGGAACCGGTCCATAATTCATAAAACCTTGCCAGGCGTAGTTCCTTGCTATGACATTGAATATCAACATACATGAATATCAACATATGAAGTATAAACAGGGTAAAGCTACTCGCTTGCCTGGATGCCCGCCCACTGTTTAGTGAGACCACAGCACTAGTTCATGCCATGAATCATGGTGGTGAGGTTGATCATCATCTTGTGTCAATGCATGCTCCACTAGGCCTACTAGACTGTTCAAATCTACCATTTCAATGATCTAAGTTACCAATTAGGCATTGAGACTGTTACCCCACTTAAAAAAATGAGTTTAAGTATGTGACCTTACCTGATTAAAGATAGTCATGATATAACAGTACCTTGAACTTCTCAAGTGATGAAAAGCACAGTCATGACAGTGGCCATGTTGAACATAGTATCAGTCCAGTCTCAGTGTTACCACTGGCTACATATAGCTGGACAGGACACCAGTTACAGAGTCACTCTGGGAACATTGAAGTGCGGGAAATTCAAATACCCCTGTTTTTGATTTTGTTGAATAGCACCCCGTGGTGGACAGATCTAACATTATTTTCCCTTTGAAATGATGTAGAAAATATCAACCTATCTATTCGGGTAGTTATTATCCCCGGAACGGAACGGTTATTTTTGACGGAACGGAACGTGTACAGTCTTTCACAAAAGTTTATTTCCACCTAATACCTTGAATATTTCAAATACTAGTAGGCCAATTTTAACACGGTTTGTTTCACATGAAAGTATACCGTATTGGTCGTACTGCTGCATCAAAATTTTGGATATTTGGAAATATCACAACTACAATGTATGTACAGCTCATCAGAAAAAACCCTAAAAATCAACATTTTCATTATGCAATTATCTTGTGACTTTTGTTACAGCTTTGATAGAGTGAAACCTTCCAAAGACTTTGCGATTTGTTTCATCAAAATCTGTTGAGTAGTTACTGAGATATTTGAGATTATCAAAATTTCGATGATTTGAAAATTTCAAATTTTTCACAAAATTTTGCTATCCGTAGACAGAGCTCACTAAAATCGTAGATGTTTTTGCGTAAACTGTTAAGAAGTTAACTATGTTTTTCAAAATATATGAATATCAACATTTTAATACTTTGAAAAATATGCAATATTTCTGCCCAAATAACGGAAAAAGTCCCAAAATTCTGTCAACCCGTATCCTAAGGGTAGATAAAGCTACCCTTAGGATACGGGTTGACAGAATTTTGGGAAGTTGGTTCCTAGTTCCTAGTTCCTAGTTCCTTATTCAAAATTGCCCCAATATGGAACTAGTAAATAGGCTAAGTAGTTCCTAGTTCCTTATTCGAAATTGTCCCAATAAGGAACTAGTAAATAGGCTAAGCAGTTCCTGGTTCCTTATTCGATATTGCCCCAATAAGGAACTAGTAAATAAGCTAAGCAGTTCCTAGTTCCTTATTCGATATTGCCCCAATAAGGAACTAGTAAATAGGCTA
>NMRB01005974.1:0-15725 GCA_002633025.1 Notospermus geniculatus
AATTTTTGGTCCTGTTTCGAGTCCTTCATAGGGCCTACCACTCCACCGGCTTTCATGACCCTGGGCCTTGCGGTTGCGAAACGTGCCAGTTTCACGGACGACACACACACACACACACACACACACACACACACACACACAGACGGACGCCACTCAGTATACATATGACTAGCTCAGCTGAAAGCTGAGCTAAAAATAATTCTACATTGTGTATTTGACATGGTTTATGCACCAAATAGGATAGGAAAAATATGACTTTAGACCTGTAATACCTATCAATTCATCAAATATCATACATTTCTTACAGAAAAAAAAATGCAACGACTGAGCCACACAAAATTGCCATAGGCCAAATTAGTTATAAGTAAACAGGGTGCACTGCTGATGAAACACTGTCACTGATGTCATTATGATCCGAGGCCTGACAGGAGTGGTAGACAGACTTGCGGCCGTCGGACTTTGACGCGATGATTAGAGTGTTAAAAAACACCAGCCGACGAAGACCCTCCACTTCTCGGACAATGTCCAAGAAGGGGAGGGTACTAAGAACACCCGACGTTTTCAGGATGTTACAATGGATGAACAAAAATAATCTTTTGGTTTTTTTGCTAAACCACAGGTTGGCACCGAGCAAGGACCTCTCCTATTGTATTTCATACAAGAATCTGAACCTCTCTTTAATACTAGCATGTGACTAGTACCAGTAGTAGCACAGTATTAGTGATATATAATAGGTTCAGATTCTTGTATGAAATACAATAGGAGGGTTATTTGCACATGAATGATACAGAATAGATCCTAAGGCTGACACTTTTAGATCATCCTGGACATAAAAACAAGAGGGATGAACGTTTAACATTTAACCCTTTTGGGACGGGTCTCGCAAAATTGCCAGACACCAACGATTAAATATTTACAAAAAAGAATCTATGCCACTTAGGCAAAGGCTTGTCCTCCTAGGCAAAATGACTGATGCATTTGTAATTTCAGCATCAACGCAACACTTAAATCAAAATGGAAACAGGCCATCAAGTTCTCTACTTTGTCTGCACGGAGCGTTCAATAATGGAAAGATATCTGTCCATTCTTTCCATACGTTCCGCATGCTGTACTTGAAGCATCTCTTGGAAATCCTCCTGCTTCTTTCCTTGATCTTGTAGTATGTCAACGACTTTGTCCACAGGTGAGCTTCTGTCCGACTGAACCTTTTTCTTCTTGGGAGCCGTTACCTGGGCAACCATATCATCAGCAGCAGAAGCTGGCGGGCCATGTTCAACTTCATCAGCTGCAAAGGAGACGATAAAAAGGTGAGCGATTACTTTTTGCAGAGAAGATGCATGTGACTTCACTTTAATTTTACATGTATAAAAATGGATGCCTGATTATTTTACACAAAGGAAACACGCGTAGGTTAGAAGGCTTCCAGCATGTTTCGCGATAATCAAAGGTCACACGTGAATGGTTTAATCACTTCGCCTGCAGTCAGATAACGTAATTAGTACTCACTAGTAGCTAAAATAAATCAACTTCTGGACCTCCAATGCACTGAATACTCAATGGCTTTCAGTACTTATGAACTGACCCAAGGCTGTTGTAGAGATTTTTTTTCTGAAAATGCATACCTGTTGTGCCCTGCCCAGGTATGGAGTCCCTTGTTCTTTTGTTTTGCATGGTGGGTCTCGTCCCGTAGATTTCATCAAACGTTTCAAAACCAGTGGGCGGGGTTTTCCGCGCCTGCCCTGCCCTTTTTTGTTTGTCTACGTACTCCGAGTATTTCTTTTTGGCATTCTTCCATTTGTCCTTACACTGATTAGGAGTTACGTTGTAAACTATCAGTAAGCGAGCTCCTTGGCAATATCGGCCCAGAGTTTTTCATTGCGGTTGGCCTTATTGAACAAAGGCCCCATGCTTGTACGAATAGTGTACATAGCTTTCTCCTCTGCTGTACTCCATTTGTGTGCAGCAGGGTCTGCTGCCGTCTCCTTCGACGTCTTTTTCTCGGGAGCTGGTTGGGATGGTTCGGCACGAGTAGCTTTTGAGTACGTGTCTATGCTTGACTGCTTCGTGTGGTCATCTGAAGGAGGAAAACAAACAATTAGGCCATATTCCATGGAAGGCAATAAGCAATGCAGCATGTACGGTAAAACATCTTCTTTAGGCCCTACTCCGGTTGAAATACTTGAGCATGAGGGGGGGGGGGTCTAATATTATAACAGGTTGATTCTACATGTACATGTAGCTTGCTATTACGGCATCAGGCCAAGTTAAGCATCATCTGCGCAATTGTTACAATGTAATTTGGTTCACTTATCAGCTCCCAGACACACCATTTCACTTTTCAAATAACTTTGTGACAAATTTAGAACACAAATTAACACAGACTTGGAGTTCCATTTCTAAATGCATTAGTCTACTGTGGAACAATCGCAGGGAACATTGTTCAAACTAGTTTATTACCCAAATTTAACCTATATATACCTATTTGGTCGGAACACAACATTCGCGCAACCCCACGCGGCACGGTCAGTTCCTGGACTTCATCGCCTTGAGTTATTGATATCCTCACCATCCTGAAATTAAGAAAAAATAGATAGGCTCATGTTAGTCATATACAGCAGCACAGGCCTAGTACTCTTTACAGCATACTTTTTATAGTACATGGGTGCATGCATGCACGCTGTAGCAGTACAGTACAGCCTAACTACATGGGTATGACAAAGGATCATAATACCGGTGAAAGTTACTAAAAACGTCAGTCGTGAAGGAGATATTGATTAAAGTGACAGTTTTGGTTATGACGCGTTCATATAATGCTTTTTTGACATGATTCGCTCCTCAAAGCGTGATTGAACTGAAAAAAATTACTTGATTTGTTCGTACTTTTTGCTACTCTCCGCCATCTTGGTCCAGTTGAACTCTCGGTCGGCCGAGGGCCCGTCGGGCGAGTAGATTTCGACGCCATCTTTGTTACACAGTTAGGGAACTCTGGTAACTCGACTGTGATCGATTGTAACTCGGGTCACTCGAGTTAAACTCGAGTTTGAATCGAAGTCTCCCTAGGTTATCAAGGATGAGCTTTCAGAATACGCAATGACATTGAAGGGCGGAGGTCAAGGTCACACAGTTCTAAAGTGCAAATCTGCTCAGAATTTCAGGAGAAAACTAATTGGAAGCCTGAATTAACCATCTACTATAAGTTTAATCAAGGATGCCTGTTCCAGTTACGCACTCGGGAACTCCAATCTGGGTAAAGTTAAGGATCCTTATGTTTACCCAGGGCCGACCTGGGTAAAGAAAAGGATTACCCAGGATGATCCTGGGTAAACATAAGGTATACCCAGGACGACATTGACCCATTCGGCCAAAGTAACGGAACAATAAGTAATCTGAGTGTGGACGATCGGGAAACGATTGAAATTTCATATGCCGAAAACCGCATCAAATCCCTTCCTTTTATAAAAAAAATTATGCAAGTGGAAATACATGTAAACATTTGTCAGTGACAGTACATGTATTGTCGCTATCTTATTGCAGCTCTTAACTGGGTTGTATTTTGATTCGAAAATATGACAAAGGGTCTTCAGATGATTAGCTAAAAGACCTCAACTTCCTTGCGCTTGTTCTAAGATTAGGCTTCATCTTCGAACATTGTCGAGCTTGTTGCTGTTCATACTACGGTACTAAGTAATTCGTATATTAAAGAATATCATATCGTATCCTTTAGTCTCCGGTCGGCAGTTCGACTCATAGCCGGTTTTGCCTACACCTTACCTCTCTTCTCGTGTAAAAACATTTAAAAAATCCCCTGGCTATATCTATTTTGGATGATTAGCAAAATTTTTTCCTTTTCTGGTTCGTCTTTTAACCAAGTGGGCGAAACGACACAACTTCTTATCAATCTCTTCCGTCCAAGCCGGCTGATATCTTTTGGTATTATTCGTAACAGGCTCGAGTCTTTCGGATTCAGAAACGACGTAAAGATGACGAGTGCCTTTTCGCATGACATGAAAAAGCAAATAGCATGTTCACTTGTAGTCGCTGTATCGTCTGGAGCCTGGTTGTAGATAAAGCCCGATTGCATAGTCTTGGAGCCATTTTCTCCTTACAAACCTACCCGAAGTCACAGAAAGCCCCAACCTATTTTTTCATAGGTTGAAATGGATGAGTTGAAATGGATGTGGACCCTTAAAACCATCACCCCCTCAGGTCTTGACACTAGATGCTGAGGTTCTTAGTCCCTAGTTTGGCATTCGTGTTCTTCTCGCTCTCTCCCCCTGGTAGGCCTATTTCGTTGTAGGTTTTCCAGTTGTGNGCCCTATTCTTCTCATTGCTCAGTGATTTGTATTAATATCCATTCTGGTTTTTTCCTACAAATCTGGAAGTTGACTTCCTTTATATTCTTTTACTTTGTGTTACCCTTCGTGCATCTTTTCGCTTTGTGCTTGTTATGTATTACACATGTCATATTTATTAAACCCTTTTCTTTCAGCTAAATCAGTTTCTCCTTAATTCCACTCTCTTTATTAGGTCCAGCAACCATCCGTGAGGCTTGGACACTTTTCTTTCCTTAATTACATCCACTCTCTTTAGGTTCAGCAACCATCCGTGGTGCTTGGACACTATTCTTTCATTAATTGCTCACTCATCCTGTCTACACAGGTGTTAGTTCTACATTCGGGTTTCAGCTCAGTCTTTTCTAGAGTTTCAGATTGTAAAGTTCCACTTGAAAAAGACCCCGGTTGGGGTCGAAAATTCGTGAATTCTGGAGATTGACTTCTTGCTTATCATCATTTTGTGTGTCAATTTTGTGCTATTCTGTATCTTGGCTATTTTTTTCATACAGATCACAATGAGGAACCCGCACACTAATGTCACAACGTGGCGCTGCGAGCGATGTGACCGAAATCTCTTTTTTCTAACGTTATTTCCATTTATTTCTGGCGTGAAAATAAACCATTTGTGTTGGTCGCATGGCAGTAAAACTTACATCATCGTGTAGCAGATGAAATTTTCTTTTAAACTCATTCCTTTTTAAAATTAAGAGATCCGATAGCGATAAGGACAACGTCATTTGTGCCATTCTTCCTGTAGAAAAACGTCAATGACGTCGTTTCGGTACAATCGTTCGCAGCGCCGACCTGTCGGGATAAACCGCAGGGCGGGTTCCTCATTGATTGAGAGGACCTCCGCCATCATGACTCTGGTCGTGCTGAAATGCACCCCCCCCCCCTCAAAAATAATGTTGGCTATTTTTTCGCGAATTTCGCGGGAGTGCCAAACTCGCGAAATATTTTGCCGCAAAAATATGATGTCTGAGTTGGAAAGGATCCATTTTCGAAGATCACTGGATTACGGGACATATTATCATACTTCATCGAACTCTGTTGGGGTTTGCAAAGTGATCAAGCCAACATACAGTTTTGCATTACTGCTTCCTTGGTGGCAACTCAGAAACTGTTGGCCTTGAGCAATGAAACGAAAACAAACGACCGTGCATTGAGATTAATTGTGCATT
This sequence comes from Notospermus geniculatus, assembly GCA_002633025.1. NCBI lineage: Eukaryota > Metazoa > Nemertea > Pilidiophora > Heteronemertea > Lineidae > Notospermus > Notospermus geniculatus. The sequence goes on from NMRB01005974.1 coordinate 5,516, forward strand.
GAGAATAACTTCGAAGTGACAGGGACATCAAAGGTGCTGACATCAGGCCCGCAATTAGAGGGGGTACATGGGGCAGTTGCCCACGAACTTCTCTGAAAAATATGTTTATGCATATTTTAGCCGAAAAGGGAATTTTTTTGTGCCCCCCTCCAAGAAAAAAAAGCTAGATACGGGCCAGGGGCCATATGCATAAAATGACTTAAGTGTAAAATTCTCAAGGGATTCATCACAAATCATCACTTAAGTGGAAACCTATGTTTCAGGGAGATGCAGAAAGGTACCTGGGAATAGTGAAAGCCTTAAAATCACCCTTAAAGCGAATCGACAGTCGTTTTGTAAACAGAAAGATGATGTTTGTAAACATTGCCCTCACAGCCAATCAGAATGCAGGAAATGAGTGTTTGTAAAGAACGATTCGTCCCCTTTTGCATTCAAACTTTTTGACTGACAAATCGCTTTAACTTTAAGTGTGGTCACAGTTCCCTTAACTGACTCCTTAACTTCATAGCTGTGACAGGCAGACGTTGGAATATTGTTATCCATGTTGTTTTTAATGCATACTGGCCAAATACATGTAAGGCCAGGGAAATTACCTGATATGCCAGGGTAGGACAACATTGAACTGTACCAAGGATTTTGATTTGACAGACCATGTATTCTCTTTCTGCCCTCCTCTTTTTTTCTTTTCCACCGTTAGCAGCCATTTTACACAGTTCCTAACATACTACAAAGTGCATTAAAGCATCGCCTGCAGTCATGTTCATATAGATGCAGCCTACATTCAGAAACCTTTCATAAAGGGACTAGGAAAAAATTTTCAAGCTTCGGTTATTACAAAATGCTAGTCTTTCACGATAAATTCCCACCGTCAATTCACTTTTTCAATTAAGTGTTAATTACTGGGGCCCAGACAAATCAGTCATCAACACACCATGGGGTATTCACCACGTCACTGGGAACCTATCGCTGTATGTATTGTATGGAGCGAGCTTGTACTCTATTATGTTGATTAGGTTCCCGGTGACGTGGTGAATGCTCCATGGTGTGGTGATAACTGATTTGTCTGGGTGCCAGTAATTAACACTTAATTGAAAAAGTGAATTGACCGTGGGAATTTATCATGAAAGACTAGCATTTTGTAATAGCCGAAGCTTGAAAAAGTTTTCCTAGTCCCTTTAAGTATAACATTCACGAAATCTGGGAAACCCCTTGAATACTGAAATTTCATTCAGTGAAATCTTTACACTTTAAGGGCCAGTTTTACATTTAACTCATGGGGTGTCCAACACAGGTGCATTGGGAACCCCGAAGTAGTCCGTAGCCGTCTCCAGAGATTAGTGTGGCGACCTTCACTTGGGCCGAGCGTAACTAATCTCTGGGTAGAGATTGGCACCAGGCCATGTAATTGTTACATCGGGTGGCCACCGCCAGAAGACGACAACCCCTTTATAAAATGGGGTTACTCTAAACCTATCAAAGCTATGACTTTCGTATTTCGAAACTTTTATCTGAAGGATATTAAACATTATTTCTTCAAAATTTCAACTCTGTAGGTAAAATAACATTAAAAAAGCAACATGTTCAAAATTTCGTACCATAATGCAATGCCGGGCAATGAAATTTCATTTAAATTTCGGCATTGCAGGTTTTGATAACAAATTTTGAATACATAGCTGTTTAGTCCTATTTAGGTGAAATTTTGAGGAAATACCGGTATGTCTAATAGCTGCGCTTCCAATACAGCTTTTAGATCCGGTCTTAACAGTACCGCATCTAAAATAAGACGGATATTTCACGGCTTGCGCTTCCACTACTGGATTTGAGGTTAGTAAGTTCGGCTACAGATGGCGATACGTCGAATGAACCGCGTATTGTTCTGGTACTTTCGCGCATGCGCAATGTCGCAAGCGATCTTTAGCCACCTGTAGCCGATCATAGTACTACAAATAGATCCGGACTTATTGCCATTCCACTAGAGAAACACCATTGTTGATCCGCATCTAATTTAGATTCGGAGTAAGATCGGCTATGCTATCCGAGCTTAATAGATCCGCACTTTTATTAGAACCGGACTTATTAAATACGGACAGTCTGTAATGGAAGCAGAATAAGCCCGGACAAATACCGGCTTTTTTGTAGTGGAAGCACAGCTAATATCGTTCATAGTGAGCTCTGCGAACTCAATGGTATAGAGTGCTATACCCTTCAAAGAAAAAATCAAATCGTGCACCGTGTGGGACCGGGCACCAGCCAAGAATCCCTTCCCATTACCGTCCCCAGGGAACCTATTTGTATCCCAACATACAGCGCAATGCACGCGTGACGTGCCTGGTTCACGGATGTTGACTGGTGGCTGTCTCGACCTTATCCTATGCACGCAAAATGCACGTCGCGCTAACGCACTAGGCCCATTTTTGAATCGGCCAATCAACTTTGCGAATCCGTTTGCGCATGCTCGAAGCAGACGACGCCAGCAGCCGACGGGCGAACTTGCGATTGACCGTGCACTCGCTTCGAGACTCAAATGCAACAAAATTCGACAAAATTAACCGCCCAGCGATGGGCACAATGTTCAAGAGACAGTTTTACATCCACCTTGGGCACTGGCATGAACTGTAAACCTGCAATTTGATAAAAATCGACGGGCGAACACAGGTAGGCCTAGCCCGAAATTGAATTTTTCCAAAGGAAACACCATTACGCGCGTCGAGCCGATGTGTCACCTCACTTGGAGACACAAATGTAACAAATTTCGACAAAATAAACCCCCCAGCCGTGGGTAGAATGTTGTAGAGAAAATTTAGAATCCATCCTGGGCACTGGTATGAACTATCCACCGGCAGTTCGTGAAAAATCGATGGGTAAACACAGAAAACCAGTCCGAATCCAGACATTTTTGGTTGTCATGGAAAATGACAGGTTGTTGGCACTTATCGCACCAGCTCCGCCACGCCCGCGTTTTCCATCCTCCACCATGTCCTCGGCCAACACACCATTCTTCATCAAATACCGTGTCAATTTTTAAGCCCCACCAGTGCCCGTCCCTCTTCTCCTTCTCATTGTTCGGAAATCATGTTCACAACATCCTCACTATAATTCCCCAATAATGCGCAGAGCTCACTCCTCAAGGTTTCACCTTCACATATAATAAATGGGGCAAAACATGAAATTCATAGCATTAACATTTTTTTGGAATAATCCCAACATAAGTGACGCGTGATCGACCATGATGTAATCGTCTCTTTCGACTGTTGGCTGGCCTGCCGGTCGGACGGACGTGTTAGTTGCTCGTTCCGTGCATGTGGTTCTGTTGTATACACTGTATACAACAGAATTTGTATATTATAAAGGGTTATCGTTTTTGGGCTACCCGATATAAAGTCAATTGTAAGGACAAAATGCTTATACGTTAGACTTGATGAAAGGCGTCCAGTGGTAATTGTCTGACTCTATGATGTCGAAAAATTAGAAATAAAAGGAAAAGTGCATGATCAGACTAAGAATAAATCAAGGAGATTCAAAGCGTTCTCAAATTAATTGACGGAAACCGAACACCATAGCGGCCACCATGGATGTGCGGCGGTGGTTATCATCAAAAGAAATCGTCACCTCACAGGGAGAAACCCTTACAAAAAAAACTTCACGATTAGCGCTCAAAGGTATCTCAAGTGACGGAAACAAAATTCAAAATGGCAACCTTAGACGCGAACTTTGATGTGCGGCGGTGTTGGTCATCGAAAGGAACTCTCTCCTCATAGAGACAAATCCTCACAAAAGATTTCAGTTTGATCGCCGCAAAGCGTTCTCAAGTTAATTGACGGAAAGGAAATGTTAACGGACACCAACGACACTGACACCAACAACGACACTGACGACACCGACACACAGGCCCGGCATAACTGGCCCCAAACTTCGAAAGTGTCAGGGGCATAACAAATAGGTAATGTTTTTATTTGTTTCAAGATTCCTTCACTTTGTAAAGATTACAGGTCTGCGATATCAGATGTGGAATGTGTTGACATCACCTACATTGCTGCAGGCGTAGTTTGATTGATTCTGTATCAACAAAAGCACATGTGAAACCATGAACCTGAGATCATCTGCCAAAATAATGTGGTCGATAGCGATTTTCGTCCTTATGACCTTCGACGCAAGCACATGGTTTGCATCGAGGCTAATGCACTGCAATGCCAGCTCTGGAACTGTGAACAAGGGGAAGTAAGAAGTAAGAATGTTGTAGTCATAGGTTTGGATGATAAAAAATCCGGTTACCTTGCAAATCTCAGTGGCGAAGAATTAGGAGTCTTTGAAACTGTTTTCAATTATTGCCTGTGGCTACATTACTGACGCCGAATGGGTGAATGTCGTCCTTGGTGACCCTAAATGTCACCCAGTACAAGGCTGGGTGACGTTTAGACCCTACACGTCACCCAGTTTGAAAGTCGTGCCATTTTAAAACCTGCGTCTGGGGTTGGCGATCGATAGTGGAACGTTTCTCAGCTAGCGCTCGCAAAATCATGGAAATGAACAAACGTGACTTTGACGTTTTTGCATCATAAAATCCGAGAAACATAGATTTGATACAGCAATAATCATCTTCATCGTCTGATGAGGAACACCAGGGACGCAGTGTAAAATCGGTGGGTCGGACTTAGAGGATTGGGAACTTTTGGCAAAATCTTTGTCTGGCATTGAGCATGTCAATGATGGAGATGTCAGAATTCGTTTTCAGCTAAACGAACAGCGTACCACTAACCTCGGACGGAGGTTTTAAAATGGCACGACTTTCAAACTGGGTAGCGTTTAGGGTCTAAACGTCCCAGCCTTGTTCTGGGTGACGTTTAGGGTCACCCAGTTTTGTCCTGTGTGACATTAGTTTAGGGTCACCCAGGACGACATTCACCCATTCGGCATTACTGACCGTTGTGATCACCGCTATTCCTCCACTCTTGCTGATGGCTACCCCTGGACACCGACAGGGATTTTGGGGATACTGCCAGATGCGTTTCGAGACGATTGCCCTCTCTACAGTTCTTAGTTTCTTATCATCCATCTGGTTGAAAAGTATCGTAGGAATAGAAAATTTGCTTAGGATTGCTTGGACGTTTTTAAACACCTCTAATCTGACACCGGTAAAATAACGGAAGGTTGTGTGATGCAATAACTGCCCAAGATTACATTACTTACGTTGGGGATAATATCAAACTTGTAGACAACAACATAAAATCCATCGCGCGCCATCTTCCCATTGTACAAAAAACTCCTTGGTTTCCCGTGATATGAATACTATCCAGGTGTGAGTATGGTCCGTGATCTTCAGGACCCTCGAATCGAATCACCGGTAGTTGTTGTAAGTGACCAGACTGCAGCTCATACCAAGAAACATTGTACTCTAGATGATTATAGCTGCACGGTCCGGCATTGTATACTGGATGCAGGAAAACAAAATTATTTGTTGATTCACCAAGGACATCAAACAAAAAACAGGCCCTAACTGTAACTGTAATATTTGAATCTAATTCGATGATTTTCGTGGTCCTCTGTGTCTTAATTCTCAGAATGTCCATCCGTCCAGTAGACGTAGTTTTTTGCCATGAACACGACGTCACCCACAAATACTGTGGTCTGCTAATACTGGGCTGGATGAATCCGCAGGCCGTAATCTTTCCATTGATCGTTATACCATATGAGAAGACATGTAATAACTGAAAACTGGCCAGCATTTAGTTTCTGATCTTGTTATCTTTTTGTGAAATGTACGTTTTGTTCCCAAGCTGAAGAAAGTTAATTTCACTTTGAAAAGATGGGGCAGGTAAACGGCTGTTGTAAAAAGCAGAATAGCGCCTTCGGTAACTACCACCAAGGATGCGAAATGGCACAGCAATCTTCCCAGGACATGAATCTAACTAATAATCTCATAATTTCGTAGTAAGTATGTTGGTTATTTTTTAGTAAGATCTTAGTAACAAAAATTGTATACTAAGATTTTCTGTTAAGATTCTTACAAGAAAAATCGTACTAAGATTTTTCTCACAAGATTCTTACAAGAATCAGTATCGAAGATTTTTCTTACAAAGATATTGGTAAGAAAAATCTTACTAAGACTTTTCTTGTAAGATTCTTATCAGAAATATCTTACTAAGATTTTTCTTGCTAAGATCTTACTAAGAAATAGCTAAGATACTTACTAAGAAAGTTATCAGATTATTAGTACGATTCATGTCCTGGGTTGCATTCAAGACGACGTTCTCCAAATGCATTTTCACAGTGAAAATAAAAGGAATAAGTATTTTCTTCGATGCAAAGTAGATTCCTGCAATTCCTTTTTAACATACCAAGACGGAAACCAAAAACCTGCCTCGCAATCTGCGAAGGTTCTTCTTTCGCTGCGGATCCTGATCCATGTAAAAGTAATCGTTTCCTATAAAACAAACTGATTTCTTCCTCACCAAACTGAATCCAGTACAAACTTCATACAAGGAACATATCACAGCACAGTGTGGCGCATGTTTCGTAACCACTAATGGTGTTTAGCAGCAAAGCTATAGGTTACGTGGTCACCGACTCGGATGGGAACTGAAAGGAAAATCTGTTGACCAAATGTGACTCCATGGAGAGCAAACAATGTCAAGAGAAGAACAAATATCTGTTGCATGATTTTTCGTTTTCAGTGTTGGTCAGCGTAATACACACACCCGACGTGTTCAAATGGCAGGATTAATTTATGACTTGATATCCTTATAGCAATGAGTTATAGCAATATCCTTATAGCAATGAGTTTGTAATCATGAGAAGTGTGTGACATGATCGAATCCTCAGTCCGAAATGAAGAGAAGAGGCAAGCAATCGTACTGGACCCGGGGGTACTATCAACCTCTATTTCAATGCAAAAGGAATGGACTAATACCAAGGAGAAAGGCCGTATATCCGCATGTGATAAGCAAGAAGATGGGGAATGCAAGCATGCCTGTATCAGCCTCCAAGTACAACGAAGAGTACAATACTCCTACTACCGGTAGTTCAATAAGCCAGAGTCTAACGGATTACTCATACGTGAATCAATACATTTTAACAAGAATATATAAGTACCAAGAATGTACAACTTAGTAATCAATCAAAACGGTGGGCATTAGGTTACTTTTTCTGATAATAGAGGGCTTACAGTAATTATAGTAATTAAATAACCACTGTTTAGATTTAACGGTTGTTGACTGAATTGTATTATTTAGAATATCATCAACATTCTTATGTAAAGTTACAGACATATTACTGGCATACAATTTTTTTTGATTTTGGTGAAACCATGGATTTGTTGTTTAGGTCAGAGTGCCCGACCCTGAGATCAAGTACAATATCAATTTGTCGAAAATATGGTCCATTCAAAAATGCTCTGTAGCTCGGTTATTTCTGAGTGCTTATAACTATGGGAGGTGTCATTTTGTTCGTAATGATCTTCTCTACACAATAATCCTTCACAAACTAAGATCCCTTCGCTTACAGGGTCACCAGAGGCAAATTAGTTAAGTCACTTTTTGGCACAATTCGGAGTTGTACATTCTTGGTACTTATACATGTATATTCTTGATTTTAATGGCGTCGCCACGTTCTCTACTTCTCACGGATAGCCCTCACGGGATTATCATTTTTGGGAACGTCTCACCCCCAGCCATTGATTTCTTTTTCTACAGACCTGATCACCAGTAGGTGACAATTCTCACAAACATCCTCACCCGTTTGCATTTTAAGTCAATTGCAGCGTCTTCTTCACGTTTGACCGATAACCTAAGACAGCTATTATCGATTTCTGCAGCGATGAGTTTAGTTGGTAAAAAATCTATGGTCGATTGTCGCTGGTTTTGTCTCTCTGTGCAAAATGTAAAATCTTGTCCGCTTTCTTGCCCAAAACGCCATGTAGAGAATATGTACAGTCTTGTTCGTATATCAACACCTATTATCTCAAATATCTCATAAACCACCAAACCAATTTAAATGCGGTTTTCTGCATAAGGTCAGAAATCTTGTTGACTACAACTGGGCATCAATGTTTTTGCACAAGATTCACTTCTTCATTGCGTAATCTGTCATGAAAAAAGGTCCAAACAAAACCTTTTTGTTTCTGGGTTTTTCACCAAAATTCCTTGGCCAGAATGAAGTTATGCCAAAATAAAGGGGATTTAGCAAGTTACCGTCAAAATACGTCGTTTAGTTTTTGAGAAATTGACGTTTTTGTAAAGCTATATCAACACCACTTGTGTTCCACTACCAACAACTTTTTTGGACCTTTTTTCAACGACAGATTACGCAATGAAGAAGTGAATCTTGTGCAAAAACATTGATACCTAGTTGTCGTCAACAAGATATCTGACTTTATGCAGAAAACCGCATTTAAATTGGTTTGATGGTTTATGAGATATTTGAGATAATCGGTGTTGATATTAATACGAACAAGACTGTACATGTAGTAGGGCCTAGTGGTGCTATTTTATTAGCCGTGCATGAATACCTGAACTGTTCATAAGGCTTCCTTTACATAGAAGTGTACGGTATACGAAAACGCCGGTTAACAATGGCTTCACAGTCTTGAATCCTAGGAAAGTTTTTGTTAACCGGCTTTTTCGTATACCGCATACTTCTCATTACGAACTGAGTGTATGCGTAAATGCGCACTACGCGGTGACCTACTTTATACACTATGCATTACAGTTAGAAAATGGCGAAATATTCATTGAAATCAACAAATACTCTGCAATGGTAGCAGCCAGCCGAGAAAAACACTTGTCAACTTTGAAAGTAGAGTCCCCTGATTAATTGAGGTCATTCTTGCAAAGAAATAATCAAAATTACGGACTGTACTGGGTGAAAAAAACGGGAAAAGGCATGTACTATGATTGTACAGGCGCGAGACATGAATCGCAGTTCAAAATTCCCGCCTCCCACCAATGTGACCTACACTGCAAAAAAACACCCGGCGAGGCCGAGTATAATTTATGTTCTTACTGCTGATTGGTTGAACCATGAGAACGAGCTTCATTTACTCACTGTACCTGCCGCCAAATAACCTCGGAACCTCGGCGTCAGAGTAGACTCGAGAGGCCCGCAATGGGGTGTCAGCGTGATTGGTGCAGTTCATTCCAAATCCCGTGGCGCGAGGTTTTCGGCCGATATCTCCGTAATGGCTGGGTCAAATTCAACATACCATACATCAATTGACTTGTCTTTCTTGCCGGTATCTTTCTGCTATCTTCATTTTTCGTGTAAGGCCTGCATAACGGATCCCTTTCTCAAAACCCATTTCATTTCGCCACGCTGTTCAGTGCAGTTTACACGTGCGCGATGCATTGCGTCATTTCAAAATGGCCGCCATTTCGCCGTAAACACAAACTGTGGTTTGTGAAAGAATTTTTTTCTGTCACGTTTTTCGGGAAAATGACAGTGATGATGGCTGTACCGCCACGAAAGACAAGTCGATTGGCGTATGTTTCATCAAAATCGGCCCAGCCGCTGCGGAGTTATCGTTGATAAACCTCGCACCAATTGGAAGTGGAATGTAGGCCTAACTAGGCCCTAGCTGTTCCTGTGGCAGTAGGGTGGCCTTTCTGGTGTAGAGCAGAGCCACTGGGCCTGGATGAAGGGTTCTCGACATCCCCAAGTTAATGGGAATCGGAGGCGAAGCCGAACTGTGGGTCGCCAACACTGTCACACCATGTCTTATTCTAACTCCTCTGTGAAGCAAAACGGCATTCAATGCATGATTAATCTATATAGGAGCTGTTGCTGCAAACGAGATACAACCGTTGACTTTCTTCTGTTTTCCATGCAAGGGAAAATCCACAAGCATACAAATGAAATGAGAAACAAACAAAATATGTATATGGAAAAGTAGACTTTATTATTATTCAAACAAAGAAATAAAGAAAAGAAATATTAAGTAAATCACAAACAAAATCACTTTGATTTACTCTCGTAAATCTCAACAAAAGGGTCGCAGGCCTTTCCGCTTGAAGGGCGCGAAAATGCATGCGCCTCGCAAACAATAGAACTCCAATTGTTTGCAAAGAGCATGCATTTTCGCGCCCGTCAAACGGAAAGGCCTGTATCACATCTCTGGACACAGGAATAGAATAACTCTTCATTTTATTCCTGCTGGAACTAAATTTCAAGATGATCTATTCTGATATCATAAATGCAAAAATGCACAGACTGACCAGAG
>NMRB01005976.1:0-15698 GCA_002633025.1 Notospermus geniculatus
GCGTTCAAGATGGCTGCCTTGGAATTGTGTCCGAGGGGAAATGCGAGTGTCTACGGAAATTGCCGAGCAGTTACCTTCGGAAGTTCCGAATGTTTTAGCGTATGACGTTGAAATTTATCTTTCGTTTCCATTTTGTAGATACGAAGTGGAAATTTAGAAATTCAAGATGTACCATGACTCTCTCGGTCTCTCTCTTACATGATAGGCTAAAAGACGCACTGGCAGCGGGGAGATCTGTGGTAGCAACCATCTCCTGAATATGAAGTAGAATTTCGTATTTTGTGTTTCGTCAGATTTGCGAAACCTCCGTATACGAAATCTTGCATTTGCAACGTGCTTAAATCGTCAGGTTTGCAAATTACCTCACTATTGATTCGATTCCTTCAGTGTCGAACGACCAAGACAACACGATGTATTCATAAAACAATGAGATTGATTTTATTTCTCCATTGGCTATGCTGCGGTACAATAATATGACATTGTTAATTATTAAGTAGAAAAAAGCTGGTTGCAACCAACACTGTATTCTTAAGGGTTATGAAAAGCGACTCGAAATCTCGAATATTTTTAACGCAAAAAATCTGACTAACTGCACACTGAATTGAGAAAATAAGGCTCGGGGCACCTTCTTTTGACGGTTCCCAAGGGCCCCCGAGCCTTATTTTCCCAATTTTTTGTGCAGTTAGTCAGATTTTTTGCGTCAAAAATTCGAGATTTCGAGTAACTTTACATAACCCTTAATTTTGACATGATATAAACATAAGTCGTCTCCGAATTTTGCAAATTTTGACATTTTACAGAAAATAGAAACGACGTGCATATTTTCTTCATAGATTAATACTGATTCAGTATAATGATGTCATTTACAACAGTTATGTCAGCTTGGTGCAAAGAAATGCGTGCGTACCACCAAAGGAATTCCTTTATGGCACCACATAACCCAAATTCCTCCACAGTGCCGTAATGCTTCATTACGACACTGCCCCCAGGTCCGGACTATTTCAGCGGAGGATCCTTTATTCCAATACATGCCGACTGGAATGGAAATGTTTCATGGGCACGTACACCAAACGTTTCGTCAACCTACTTTTATCTGATTGGTTGACCGTTTGGGTTATGTATAGAACAGGACCCAGGCTCATGCGATGCAGCCGGAAAATCGAGGAAAATCACTTCTTTTCGATGATCATGCGCGAAAATAGTTCCATCGTGATTTCTTTGTTGTGACTAACTATCATCGCTATCAGTTCAAAAACTTGAGTGGGTGGTTACAAAACATGCAGCTGTTTATTGATTTTGACTTTATTCAGGAGATTTTTTGCGGGGAAGGGAAATAATATCGCATGCTCGATTTTGCAAAGCACTAAGGCACCTGGGTGCAGTGTCGTAATTGGAGCATCAGAAAATGCGGAATGCGACGGCACTGCGGAGGAGTTTGGACATAACCCCGATATCTGTTCCCGATATCTTCAAAATGACGTCTGCCTCATATGTAGTGTGTAATTCTGTTAATAGGAGGCGCAATGTGCTCGCTCCATTCGTCACTGTGCTGTACTCTTGTACCTTATTGTAATGCCTGGCTTTCACTATCGCTACGAATGTCCCGAATCGCCCCGAATCTGAAATTGTCCAAATTCGTGGCTAATCGGCTTGAAAAATATGCCGAATGTCAAGAATAGGTTAAGAAACAAGTACGGATTCAAAGAATCGTGTAAGAATTGTACGAATAAGGTACCGACTCACTTACGAATAGTCGTGCCCGATTCGTACTTGATTCGTAAATACATTCGAAACATTCCTGCCTGTTTTCGGCTTGGGTCCATGATGCCCCACTTTCACTGACGCTACGAATGTCCCGAATCAGAAAGTTGTTCGCTTCGTAGATAATTCTCAAACGTTTCTTGCAGTTCTTAAATGATTCTTGGATGATTCCTAAAACATTCGTACAGTTCGTGTGAGTTCGTCGAACCGCCACGAAGGTTTTTGTTTGTCAAAAACTTTCGTGGGACGGTTCACGAATTTCACGAATTTCAAATTCGTATACATCGTAAACACTTCGTAACCCTTTCTTATCGTCCGTAACAGCCTCGTAGTCGATTCTTTTGCATTCTGGGCTATTCTTGGCCATTCGTGTCTCCCTCAAATTTGTGGACCCACGCCGAAAACGTCCCGAAACAGGCACGAATGTCCCGAATGTATTTATGAATCAAGTACGGATCTATCACGAATCGGCCACGAATATTCGTAAGTGAGTCGTACCTTATTCGTACAATTCTTACATGATTCTTTGAATTTGTACTTCGTAGTTGAATTTGTGTCGTGAAATTCGTGAACGCTCCGACGAAAGTTTTTGGCAAACAAAAACTCACCCGAACAGTACGAATGTTCAAGAATCAACTAAGAATCATTTAAGAACTGCAAGAAACGTTTGAGAATTATCTGCGAACCCGACAACTTTCAGATTCGGGGCGATTCGGGGCATTCGTAGCGTCAGTGAAAGCCAGGCATACGGTCTGAGTTTCAACAAATTTCATTTCATGCCCGCACGCGAACGTTTTGCGGCGAAAAACTGGAGAAGAGAACACCGAACTAAAGGAAAAACGTTCGCGTTGGCGTTTGGGGGGGGGGGCTAAAACTCCCCATCATCTACTATTTCAGAACTTCAATGTACACAGTCTGTCAATCCTTGGCGTGTTTCCTATAGGCCTACATCAGTCAGATAAAATTTGATTACCAGTCAGCAGATTCCGAGGCTTGTGGTGCATCGTGCCCAAAAGGATTTCCAACGTTCCGACGTTTTCGCTCCGTGAAACACATAACAAAATATTGCATTGGATTAAATATATCTCATCTATTCACAAATGTCTAAATTGAAACTACTCGATTCAGACTTAACATACCAAGCAAGTACATACTTTGTGATGTACGGTAAATTTCCCGTAACGGTTCACCAAATGATCCAAAATCTTCGAAGACATCCTCCCGTGGGTTCTCCGAACTTTTGTTCGGCACAATATCTTTTCGCCTGCGACCAGCTTTCGAGGTCAAAATGCGCACTCCCACACCCACCCCCGAGAGAAACTACGGCGTGAGCCATCTGAAGCCACATGAACCCCACACACTGCTCGCCTATCTTAGACCGGTGTAACGTTTCTTAATGTTCCACATAACTCAATGTTTCCAGGTTTCCAGGCAAAGCTAGAGAGAGACGTGTCTTTTCAATAGAGAAATCTCGCACTGTATTTCACTGACGCCATACAATTCGTAAACTCCCTACGCAGTTGTGTACCGCTCCCCCTTCGGTTTACCCGCTCTCCACAACTGCTTCACTTCGTAGAAGTCACAGCGTTTGGTCAACAGATGGCGTCAGGGCCTAGCGCAAGTTTTATAGCCTATCAGCACGCTACTTTCACATAACTCTGGCCCGTTGGCAACGGATGTTCTTGTGCTATGGCTACTAGATCAGANAAGCTAGAGAGAGAGACGTGTCTTTTCAATAGAGAAATCTCGCACTGTATTTCACTGACGCCATACAATTCGTAAACTCCCTACGCAGTTGTGTACCGCTCCCCCTTCGGTTTACCCGCTCTCCACAACTGCTTCACTTCGTAGAAGTCACAGCGTTTGGTCAACAGATGGCGTCAGGGCCTAGCGCAAGTTTTATAGCCTATCAGCACGCTACTTTCACATAACTCTGGCCCGTTGGCAACGGATGTTCTTGTGCTATGGCTACTAGATCAGATCATCCGCTGAGCCAATGAAAAGGTGTCTCAGGCCGGCTTGGTTACGGGTTGCTCGGTGCTCTCATTGGTCGACTCTCTCATCGCCATCTGTTGACCAAACGCGGCGAATTTTACGAGGTGAAGCAGTTGTGGAGAGCGGGTAAACCGAAGGGGGCGCGGTACACAAATGCGTAAAGCATGGCGCACACGAGCGACTAAAACGGGAGCGACTACCGATGCGACTACTACCTCGCATGCGATAATTACCTTTGAGGTCGACCAGTGATGTCATCCGCGACATCACTGATCTTCCAATGAAGCATTTGTCGCAAACGAGTCAACAAAAACTAAAAAAACTACAAATATGTTCAGTCGCTGCTGTGGTCGCAAGGCCGGTCGCCTAGAAAATCGCTCAAAAAATCGCTCGTGTGCTCCATGCTTTAGTGAGTTTATACAATGCGGGGAACACTGATAACCGGGAACGCCGTGGCACTTTACACCAGCCTCGCCTGTGGTTCCTAGCTGGATAAATTATAAGGCAGTGAGGGGGAATTTGGAAGGGAATAACCTATTCGATACTCATTTGTAGATAATAGTGAGGTTTCGCAAATCTGATGAAACACGAAGAACGAAATACGAAATTCAACTTCATTTCCACGACCTAATTTATTCCTGGAGATGGTTGGTACCGTAGAATGTCCCTGCTGCCAGTGCGTCTTTTAGCATATCAAGTAAGAATGAGAGAGTTATGGTGCATCTTGAATCTTTAAATTTTCACTTTGTAGGAACGAAGTGGAAACGAAAGATAAATTTCAAAGTTTAATATACACCGTGACTCTGTCGGTCTACGTCATACGCTAAAAGACGCTGTTCAGCAGGCGATATTTGTGGCACCAAACCATCTCCTGAAATACATACATGTACGTCATGGAAATGAAGTCCAATTTCGTATTTCGTACTTCGTGTTTCGTCAGATTTGCGAAACCTCACTATGATTTATGCTAAAATGATCCAGCCAAAGTCTATAACTGAGTGGTGATATCTTCTGGAGAATCAGCGACACCGTCTTCTTTACCATCGACCTGTTCGCTGGTATCTTCCTCCCCTCCCTCCTTGATAACAGCCTCTTTCATCCCGTCGTCCTCTCTTCGGCCAAAACGACAGTAATCCCGACGCCATCTTCGGAAACTGATCGCCATAACGGCAACAATTAATAATGTGATGACCCCCAGCCATATTGCCACAGTTGACATCGTCATGTTACTGGCGAGACCAGCATTTCCTCCTGGTGCAATTTCCACGTCAGGGCCTTCCTCTGCACATAAAAAAGGTAACGATTTCATATCTCAGTCCGGGAAATGTCCTTTAAAAGAAACGTTCCGAATTCATCGGGAGTCCGAATCTGGAAGCTCAGAGCGTCCGAATTCGGACGTCTAAGAACTTTTAAGCCAGGCGCACATTGACGGCAAATTTCAATGTGGCGGGGGTGTTTTTAAAGTCGAATATAGTCGACTTTAGGCCTACCCCTGCCGCATTGACATTTTGCCGCCAATGTGCGCCTAGCTTTAGTCCGAAATCGGAACCGGTGCGAGTCCGAAATATCTGAGTAGGCCTACCTAATTGTGAAATTGGTCAGCCTGATCGATTTTAGTGATGCCAAGATTTAGCAATGAGGATGATTGGCGCTTACCTTGAAGAGCCTGTTTGTGGACGGTTACCTTTGGTCGCAGTTTCATACAAAGAAAACTACCAGGTGTGTTGAAACACCAACCGTAGCATTTGAAGTTGGGCAGTTCACACTCATTGATATCTGCGGTAAAAGGAGAAATGAATTTTGTTCACTTGAAGATGCCATTCCAATTCTGTTAATTAGAGTTTATAACAGTAATGATAATATTAGAGATTAAAAATGCCAGTTTCAACAGAACTATGGGTCTTATCAGTGGCACTCTAATAACACTGAATGGCCATACCGAACAAACAAATGTGTTTTTGAATGTCGGTTTAAGACAGGGGTACACTGAAAAACTCTGCTTCGTCAAAATAACGAACTGTTTAGGTTCGTTTTCCATTTATCACCAAACTGAGTATATAATTCGTCGAAATGACAAATCCACGCTTCGTCATTTTGACGAACCATTGTTGTACAATCTCTAATAAGGTTCGTCCAACGAACCGCGGATTGTCATTTCGACGCATTAGATAATCAGTTAGGTGATAAATGGGAAACGGTTCGTCATTTTGACGAATCAGAGTTTTTCAGTTCATGGCTTGGGCTACAATTGTAGCGGGAGTCCATCCGTGGATCGTAGAGGCCCGCTGGTGGTACAAAGTGTGCACATCGTGAGAACTTCTCTGAGGTATGTTGATGCTGAACCACACATGGTAAAGCAGGTTCAATAGATCCTATTTTCCACCAAGAACATTAAAGGTCTGCCTCGATCATTAATGATTTAAAGGTGGTGACGTGCTCAATCATATACATGTACATGTAATATAGCCTCGTTCAAGGCCTACAGACTGCCGTCTGAAACGAGGAAAAAACTAAACAAAGAAATGTCTGCTTTCTTCTTCGCTGACGGCCATCTTAGTGACGTCACGAAAATCTTACCAATGCATTCATGCTTGTCCAATCCTAGGCTGTATCCCGTCATGCAGTAACAGTAGTATGAACCTATTGTGTTGTTACAGTAGTGGTGGCAACGTCCATTCTCGGCCTCCGTACATTCATCGAGATCTAAAAGACACACAGGAGAGATGAGACGTCTGTTGGACAGGTTACTGGTTGATGGCACCAAATTCCTCTGATCGGAGCAAACCGTCATCAGGAAACAAACCCACGAATTTCAAATCATTACGTATGACTTTCTCATATGCTATGGTACACCTAAATTCCCTATGCAGTTGTGAGCCGCGCCCCCTTCGGTTCACTCGCTCTCCACAACTGCTTCACTTCGTAAAATTTGCCGCGTTTGGTCAACAGATGGCGCTGAGAGAGTCGACCAATGACCTATGGGGTTTTGAGAATGGTGATATTTTGGAGAAAGTGCACACAAAGTTCTGTAAAATCATCCTGGGAGTCAGTAGGTTTGTGCATAATACCAAAGTCTATGGGGAAACCGGCCGATTTCCATTGGAGATCCTGGTCAAAGTGAGGATGGTTAACTTCTGGATTAAACTGATATCCGGCAAAAAGTCAAAGATCAGTGCTGCCCTGTATCGAATATTGCTATACCTGGATAGGACTGATAGATATACTTCTAACTGGCTGAACTGTGTTAGAAGAACTCTGAGTGATTGTGGGTTAAATTATGTTTGGCTCAATCAGAACGAGGTAAATCTATTGGGAGTGAATGACAGAGTAAAACAAATATTGCAAGATCAATTTTTGCAGACCTGGCGGGCCAAGGTTAGTGGCGAGATGGTTTTTCATTGCTACAGCTCTTTTAAGGGAGGTTTGGGCCTTGAAAGGTATCTTAATGTTTTACCCAAGCATCTGTTACACCCCATGACAGAATTTAGACTAGGGTCCTTCAAGTTACGTGCCAATAGGCATGGTGTCTTGGCAGATGATAGTGTGTGTAACAATTGTGATCTTGATAAAGTAGATGATGAATACCACTTTCTCCTTGAATGTCCAAAACACAGTGATCTACGCAATGAATACCTCTCCCCCATTGTTGGGGATCGTACGATTAATGCCAACTTACTACATTCCCTGCTGAATAATTGTTCAGACAATGTTATTTTTAGTATTGCTAAGTTTATTAAGCACGCTTTCAAGATGCATTGACCCTCCGACATCTACACATGAATGTTTTCCAGTCATCAAATCCGTGACTGAGAACTGTCTGTGATATTTGGTATAAGACTGCTGTGATAAATGTGAAAATAAATAAATGTGATAAATGAGAAAATAATATGTAACTGTATCTGTCCTACTGTGATGAATAGCTTGGCCGCAATAATTAATAATTTATTTGTCTAATTTTATGTGAAACTCTGAAATAATCTGACTGTATTAAATTATTTGTCAAATTTTATTTTTTCCCACAATGTTATGTAAAACTGCCACAATATAGCTGTTATGTATAATTGTCACAATTTTATGCAAAATTCTTATGTAAAATGATATGTAAATATTAAGTGAATTTTATCTCCCCCTCTATGTACCTATGTAAGGTTAGAGTGTAATAAAATATCTTATCTTATCTTATCTTATCTTATCTTAATGAGAGCGCCGAGCAACCCGTAACCAAGCTGGCCTGAGACACTTTTCCATTGGCTTAGCGGATCATGTGATCTAGTAGCCACGCCGGGTAGCACAAGAACATCCGTTGCCAACGGCCCAAAGAGTTCTGAAAGCAGCGTGCTGGTAGTACGGGCTCCGCCAGGACCTGATGCCATCTGTTAACCAAACGCAGCGACTTCTGCGAAGTGAAGCAGTTGTGGAGAGCGGGTAAACCGAAGGGGCTGTACACAACTGCGTGTTGGGAGTTTATGGTACACCGGTCACAATATCTTTCCTGTTGAGATACCTCGTGCTGTTAAAAAAGGACATGCACCTACCACGACACGTCTTTTGATCCGCGTTCAGCGTGTAACCGGCGTTGCAACCGCAGTCGTAGCTGCCGAATGTGTTGGTGCAAACTTGTTCACATCCGCCATTATTGTTCAAACACTCATCAAGATCTGCAAGACAATAAATACCAGCAATATAATGATCAAGCAGGTAAAAGGAATCAAACCAATGATACGGAGGTTTAGAAATCAAACGATAAACGTAAACTAACGACAACGTTATTTTTGTACCGAAAATGCAATATAAAATCTGGTTAATATGTAGTATGAAAAATAACGTTGTCGTAAAGTTTACGTTTAACGTTTGATTTCGAAACCTCCCTATTTACTCTGAAGCATCGATTAGCAATAGGAGCTGTCAGTCAGTTGGCAACTACGGTCCAATTCGATGCCTAGCGGAGCCATTCATGGTTGACTGAGGACCAATCAGGAGAATTTGATCTTGTATTGGTCCGCTAGAACTTTGCTGCCGTCTTTTGGCGATAAATGCGGCTGACTCCTCCTATTGAGTGACACCATAAAGGAATCAACCATAAAGGTTTAACTGCGAACGATGAACTTACTGAGGGATACACTTCACGTGTTGCCACCAGATGTCTCTCACTGCCTGAATTTTGGCTTTACGTAATAGGCACGAGCTTCAACTTTTTTTGTGGTGAAGAGGGACATGAACCTGTCGACTTGGTGCTTTGAATTCCATTTCTGAGGATAACAGAGCGATTTTCAGGACAATTTGTACTCCATGTGCAAATGTACGTCAGCCTATTCAAATGTACACAGATGACCTAGTGCTCACATCGTTCGTGGGTTCTCATTAATTCAGTTCTTCTGTCTCATAAGATCGGAATTCAACAAAATTTGCAGTGAACGCGCAGAAGAGTCTTGACTATCATGTGGAATAGTCAAAATGCAAGTCTGTTGAGGTTTAAAGGGATACTGTCCACATTTATAAAATGCTAAATTTGTAAGTTGAACCTTTATGGTTGATTCCTTTATGGTGACACCATTGATGACTCTCACTATTTCGCCCATATCTTTTCCCTACCTGTTGGCATTGGCCCAGCAGGTCCAGCCACACCCGGTGCCCCTGTAGCACCATCTTCGCACACCACAACTGAAAGGAGAGACACCAAACGTCATAGTCAAGTACCGGTACCCGTTTCTAAAGAAGCCTACATGTGAACACTCCATTCATGTTATGGTTTTAAAGGGACGTTTTAAATAATATTGCAATTCCTAAGGCGAGACAGCCTCTTTAAAACCACTTTTACTTACCGCTATCGATGAGAACAGCCAAAGAAAGTTTTGACATAGAAGGTGAGCTGCTGAAAGCAACACTATCTCCAACGGCGGGGTAATTATCCTCGTGTACGTCATAGACGTACGTCGGGTAGTTTTCAAACAGGTCAAAACTGATTGGATTCCGAACGTCGGTCAGGGTAACGCCCATGTAGGATCCGCTGTAAACAGTTTTTCTTTTAGGGAGATCAAACTGTAAAGGGAAACAATGACTGATGAGAAAATTCTTTAAGAAGCACGATATTGCCACTTTTTGCCGACAGCCGGCGCCACCGGCGGTAATTGCGTCATTCTCCAATACCGCAGTTTTGCCTTTCGCCCCAGTGTTGGATAATGTGTGATTACAATACAATGCATACGTAGATACCCTAGGAACGAGGAGTTACTCTACACGGGACGAGGTTGATGATCAACCGCAGTTTAACCAACCTCGTTCCCAGGGCTTAACGTTGGCTTGTTAAGCCCTGGCTTCAGAACCGAATACCTCGGCTGTGATTGGCTCGTGTGCATGATGTACAATGCATGGAATGTACATATCGACGTCATACCCAGGAAATGGATTAAAATATGGTTTATTTTATTTTATTTTTTCATATTATAGCAAACATTATTCTTTCTGATGACAGACATACATATTCATAATACAGTTTAATGAAAATATATTTTTTTACACATTACTGTAACCGAGGTTGAAATAAGCGTTGGGGACGAAGTGAATCCAGGGTCTAACGACCGAAACCCGAAAATGACCTCGTCCCAAGGCAAAAGGCTTAGAAATTTCGAGTTAGATCCTGGGGACGAGGTTGCAGTTTAACAATAAGGTCAACAGGTTTAGCGCAGGGCATGGAAGGAATACAGTGCCCTTTTAAGGGCATGCATGCACAGTTCAAATTGAAGTCTGACCACCTTCGATACTGCTGCATTTTGGTGGGAGGTTTGGGGACTTCAGAATGTTGGAAGTGAAACTCCCTACGCAGTTGTGTACCGCGCCAAGCTATAGCAAAATATCTGGGGCCCATGTGGGTTTTTTCTGGGGAACTGGGGGCCCATATGGCCCATTTCTTGCCCATATGGGCCACAAGTGGGCTTCCTGGGATGGGATTGGCCAGGTGGGGCCCATATGGGACAAGTGGGCTGAATTGTCCCCAATCCCATGTGGGGCCCACCTTGGGATTCAGTGGGATTTATCTGGGGTGAAATGCCGATCACACAGTTAACTGTCATATAAGGACATGTTCATAATTTTATGCGCTCTCCACAACTGCTTCACTTGCATATATGTTCGCCGTGTTTGGTCCACAGATGGCGCTGAGAGACTAGACCACTGAGAGTGCCGAGCAACCGTAACCAAGCTGGCCTGAGACGCTTTTTCATTGGCTGAGCGGATCATGCGATCATGTAGTTAGGAAGAACAGCAGACAGGATGGCTGCGCCCATTACCGATCAAACGATAGGACCGAAAATAAAGGATAAATTTAAATTTACGTTTAAAAAACACCAGAAGGAAGCGTTGAATAGTTTATTAATCCAACGGAAGGACATTTTAGTGATCATTTGATGACCAGCATCATCCCGTTGCTAACGGGCCAAAGAGTTTCTGAAAGCAACGTGCTGACAGGCTACAAAAATCGCACAAAACCACAGCGCCATCTGTGGACCAAACGCGGCGAACATATGCAAGTGAAGCAGCTGTGGAGAGCGGGTAAACCGAAGGGGGCGCGGTACGCAACTAGGGAGTTGAGTTGGAAGTGGGGTCTTACCTGGTACTCTCCCTGCGCTGCTGGAAGTGTCACCAACATCGTATAGAAAAGCTTATATTCACCAGAAGTGGCACCATCCTGCCAGATTTGTAAGTAGGCGTCCAGTTGTGTGTTGACAGCATCTAGAACACTACCAATGTAAACTTTGAAAGCGATCAGGTCACCCGTTGGAAGTTTGTGGTTGGCGTCCACGATTGACGTCTTACTTCCAGATGCCTGGTTGAACTGCCGGAGGGTGATGTTATTCCCATATTGCGAGACGCTGACTGGAAAATGATAGGAAAGTCGTACACGAAACGGCACTCTTTGCAATGAAATGCCTTTAGCGTTCCGTAAGGCATAGAAGTATACGGTATGCGAAAACGCCGGTGAACAATGGCTTCACGGTCGTGAATCCTCGGGGAGCAATGATTGTCAACCGGCGTTTTCGTATACCGTATACTTCTGTGTAAAGGATGCCCCAGGGATTAATCATGAAGATGGAGTGGCCATCCTGAGAACGTCGACAGGGCCCATATTTTCAAAGCTGTTTTAACGCTAAAATGCATTTTAAAAAGATAAAACAACGTTTTTAGGAAAAATCATATTTTCGAAGTTGTTTTAGTTGAACGCTCCAATGAAAACGCATTTTTACTTTCATATTTTACAATGGTTTGACGCTAAACATTTATATATCCCTTAAAAGCGTTTTAGCTAGAGCAAGTTTGCTGACTATCGGACGAATGAACTCTCTACGCAGTTGTGTACCGCGCCCTCTTCGGTTTGCTCGCTCTCCACAACTGCTTCACTTCGTAAAATTCGCCGGGTTTGGTCAACAGATGGCGCTGAGAGTGTCGACCAATGAGAGCACCGAGCAACCCGCAACCAAGCTGGCCTGAGACACTTTTTCATTGGCTGAGCGGATCATGTGATCTAGTAGCCATGGTAGCACAAGAACATCCGTTGCCAACGGGCCATAGAGTTGTGAAAGCAGCGTGCTGGTAGGCTATAAAACTCGTGCAAGGCCCTCACGCCATCTGTTGACCAAACGCGGCGACTTCTACGAAGTGAAGCAGTTGTGGAGAGCGGGTAAACCGAAGGGGCCGCGGCCCACAACTGCGTAGGAGTTTATCGATTATCGGACGAACTGAAACGGCAGATTTTTAGGACAACGTGGGCGTTTTACTCGTATGTTTCTCTCACTTCAGGGTGCACCCATGCCGATTTACCGGCGGTGATGGCATTCCGTTAACTCCACACCAACACCGCCGATTCAATCCAACGAAATTCGTGTCAGCTGCCACAGATCAACAGGGTGGCCAATCAGAGACTGCGTTACAGACACCGAAGGCATGTATGGTGCAGCAATGTTTACTTCTGGGTTCGGCTCTTGTATGGTGATGTAAATTCAAATCTGATTGGTCGAGATTGGGCTGTTTCATCAAGCAACCATCCCGGACGATATGATCAGCCATGATGTATTTATGCAAAAACAGCAATAAACAAAAAAAATATTTTTTCCTGCGATCATGTTATAGGCTATAATTATCGGACGAAAGTTTCTTCTTGACAAAAACTTTTATTAATTTGAAAAACAATCATGTCGTATTTGCAGTGGGGGTGCACCACAAGAGCAGCGAACAGCATTCCTGACAGATTTTCTTCTGGAGTGGGCCTGGGGTTTGTGGTGTGAGCCGTGCGATCTAAGCGCAAAACCCAGGTTAGCCTGGATGGGGTGCACCCTTTAAACAATGGTTTATATGAGGAATTAAGTTAAAGAACGGACAACCTTTGTATGAGTTCGTACCGTGCGAAACTTCCTGTGCAAACAAGATTATTAAGTCGTCGCCCTACAATCCTCTCTACAGGGGACTGAATGGGCGTTGTCGGGATTTTACTTGATTATTTTGAGTTACAAAATGTAATTGATAAACATACTTAAAAATAATGACAGTCACAAAACACTAGACCGCCAACATTGGGCTAAGGCCTTCCATTACGGCATAAATATAAGGCCCCCTGGGAGGAGAATTACGTCTACTACTAATACTAGTACATACATATTAACTCTCCGAATCGGCCCTTAAAGGGGCGTTGTCTCATCGGCGAAATACCTAGTTTCATGAATCACACGATTCAACATTTGTTGAAAGGTGTTGAAAGTTGAAAGGTGTTGAACGTTGTTGAAAGCTTTGAAGCGTCTAAACCCCCTTTCAACAGGGTCTTTCAACAAGTTGCCAGAAATAGGATCATAAAAGTTATCTTGGCAACTTGAAAGCTGTTGAAAGACCCTGTGGAAGGTGTTGAAAGGGGGTTTAGACGCTTCAACAGCTTTCAACAACGTTCAACACCTTTCAACTTTCAATACCGTTCAACAAGTTGAATCGGGCCAAGTTGAACACGGCCAAGGCAGAGCAGTCTATTGTGTGGAATTTAGTCTGGAAACGTAGAGTACATGTATGTCTTTCATTCAGCTGCGAAATCACACGAAAGAGGGGCAAAGTTGGCCATTTTTTTGGCCATTTTTTATGGTTTCCGATCTCAAGATCGGAAACCATATAGGGCCGAATTCACCAAGGGTGATCATCGCGCGATTAAGACTTAGACGCGTGTAACTTCACTAAATGCACACACTTCCACCATGCTTTTGAAGAAGGTACACGCGTCTAAGTCTTAATCGCGCGATGATCACCCTTGGTGAATTCGGCCCATAGTGTTTGGTCATGGTGTCTGCCTGTCTGTCTGTCCATTCAGTCTGTCACACCTGTAACTTTGTTCCTGCAAGAGCTACAGACCTGGAAATGTGACCTACCCCCAGGTTTCATGACCTGAGCTACAAGATGGAATGAAAATCTCCAGTCTCCGATACCTGGTTCATGGTGAAATTGATATATCAAAAGTTGAGATTTGTCTGTCACACTTTTGTTTCTTGAATAACTTGTCTCCGACGCCAGGTGGAGCACAAGTAACAAGTTCCTTTCCTATGTTTATCACCCTTGGCAAGATGCTGGCGTCAACAAATTTATTCTCCAGTGTCAGCATCATAATGATATTGATTGATATTTTGACATATCGGGAGATCTGCCACAGTAAGTGACTTGAAACTGGTATCACAACATCATTGCTCATCCACGGATCTGCTCGGTCGCATGATATTTGCTGATATCGTGGTAAGATTTGATATTCAAATTTGATAACATGACATAAGTCAGAATCTGGTGATGGTAGAGACCTAAAACCTTCACCTACACCTGGGTTATCAAGGATGAGCTTTCAGATTACGCAATGACCTTGAAGGTCAGAGGTCAAGGTCAAGGTCAAACAGTTCCTAAGCGCAAATCTCCTCGGAATTTAAGGAAAAAACGAATTAGAAGCCTGAATTTACCATCCCCGATAGGTTTAATCAGGGATCCTATTCCAGTTATGCAATACTTCTGAAGGTCACAGGTCAAGGTCACAGCCAACCATCACAAATAACATGAGACAGAACCTGGTGATGATAGAAGCCTAAAACCTTCATCTACACCTAGGTTATCAAGGATGAGCTTTCAGATTACACAACGACCTTGCAGGTCAGAAGTCAAGGTCAAGGTCAAACAGTTCTAAAGTGCAAATCTACTCAGAATTTCAGGGGAAAACTAATTAGAAGCCTGCATTAACCATCCCCTATTGGTTTAATCAAGGATCCCTGTCCCTCAGACCTCTTGACTGTAACAAGCATCCTGGATTTGGTCGAAGACGTTCCGAAGTGTTCACCCAAGGTTCTTGGTTTAAAGCTAGCTAGCATTGGCGCGTTTTCGCGCGCGAGGTCATTGTTTTTGACCAATGTTGTCAAAAGAAACCCCAAAGAAAAATGTACTCGCGCGCGAAAACGCGCCAATGGAATTCCATCTAGACCGGCTTTCGTTTGGCGCGTTTTCGCGCGCGAGTACATTGTTTTTTCCCGTTTCTTTTCGCCACATTGGTCATAAACAATGTACTCGCACGCGAAAAAGCACCAATGGATTCCCAACTCCGTCTAGACTGATAACCAGCCCTGAGGCCTGCTTTCCATTGGCGCATTTGTTTTATTCCGCGCCGTGACCAACGAATCGAAAACAAACAATGCTTTCGAGCGTTTTCGCGCACGGAAACGCGCCAATGGAAAGCAGGCCTAAAGGCCTGAACCCACTGGCGCGTTTTCGCGCAGCGGGAAAACGCAGCGGCAGAAAATGCTTTGTTAAAAGGCAGCGGACCGAGAATATAACAAAGAATTTGTCGCGCGGTGATGAAACCGCGGCGGGAAAACGCGACAGTGGGTTCAGGCCTTAAAGGCCTGAACCCACTGTCGCGTTTTCCCGCTGTCGCGTCGCGTTTT
>NMRB01005977.1:1906-15686 GCA_002633025.1 Notospermus geniculatus
TTATATCGGGTGGGCCAAAAAAAATGCATCGAACTTCAAATCTTGATTTCTCGACAACTGTCCATTATAATTCAATGAAATTTGGTACCGTATCATTTAAAGATGTTTTGTTGAACGTGTGAAATTTTGGCATTGATAGTTTTGGTATTTTGACCATATCACTCAATTTAAAAATCATTGTAAAAAAATGTGATTCCGGAATCCGGTAAAATACGGGTGGATGAAAAATTCCCAAAATTTAAATTTAAATTTCTCATAAAAGCTTCACTACAACTCAATGAAATTTTGCCTAACACTGCTCCATGGTATTGCCCTTAATATGTGAAAGTATTAAACCAATAACTTTAATATCTACGCTATGGCGCTCATTACTATAACGCCATATTGGAACCGAGCGTTTCGAAGTTTCACCATTGTCTCCTAAAATATGATGAATGATTTACTATGGTTTTTACATTAGGCACCACAATCTTAATACCAAAGATAATGTGTTGAAACTTTCACATTTTAGAAACATAGCCACGGAACAGTATTGAGTGAATTTCCATTGGGTTATAATGAATAGTTATTGAGAAATAGAAATTTCAAGTTCGGGACGGGTTTTTCCTATCTTTTTGGATTCCGGAATCACACATTTTTACAATGATTTTTAAACTGAGTGATACGGTGCTAATACCAAAGGTATCAATGCAAAAATTTTACACGTGAAACAAAACATCTTTACATTATACGGTACCAAATTTCATTGAATTACAATGGACAGTTGTCGAGAAATCAAGATTAGAAGTTCGATGCGTTTTTTTTGGCCCACCCGATATATTCTTGGTTATATACATGTTGGGGTAAAACAACATTTTATACTTGTATTTTGCAGTAAATACCGAACGTTATGGTCTGCAAAAAGCGCTTTGCCATCAAGAACGAAATAACAACCAGATTATCTGCTTCGATTATATTTAAAACAGCAGACGTGTTTTGCATCCTGCCTGAATTTTTTAATTGGTAGAATATAGAAATATGTGTTAAGTGCATTAAAGCAAAATGCTATATTCACTGTAATGGTGGAGGTTAACCTCTGTAGATCGACGATGGCTTGCGTGATACAATCAGTGTAATTCGCAAAGAATACACTCCATATCAGCGTCCCAATTTCAGTCGGCAGTCTCAGTATCAAAAATGCAAATGAAACAATTAATAACATAACGATCATTTGATTGTTCACAACATTTTTACTGACACTCGTCATATTCCGTCTGTTAATGTCCCCGTACTTTAAAACAACGATGATCCCTATATTACACAAAAATATACATAAAAATGGAATATATGTTCTAATAGTGGTGAGAAAAGTATTGTGAATATGGAATAGGTCGCCAGGGAATTGATATGGACAGACCCAACCTTTGGCTTTGTCTTGTTTCTCGAGAAAGGAATATAAGGGTAACTTAATTGCAGGAATAACGAACAAGCCGGTAAGAATACATCTGGCCTTCTGAACTGTGCACCATGCCTTTGCTTTAAATGGATACAGTATCGCAAAGAGGCGTTCCATTGACATTAACTGCAGGATAAGTGAGCACACAGTTGATGTGTAGTGTCCCCAGAAATGATAGTGTCTGCATATCCATTTAAATCCGACGATATTTTTGAGACCTGCTTTCATGACAGCAATAACGCTCCTCTGCAGTACCAACATAATGAGAAACAACGAGTCCGCCACGGCCATTCCTTTCATATAAACTGCTGAAGATTGATATTTGTAGCTTGGCAGGCAGAGTATTCGGTGGGAAACAATGTTTCCAGCGACGCCAATCACGACTAATAACGGTTGGAAATGAAGTTCGATTGCAACACTTATTGTAACTAATGTTGCCGGCAAGTAATTTGATTCTTGTGGAGAATCGTTGTGTTCACTTGCATTGGTATCAACAGTTGTGGTACTGATAACACACATGAATGAAATATTGGAAGGCAGCATGTCTCACAGTGAAATATAATGGATTCTATCATCAACAAGAAAGGGACATCGGAACGATGTCAATGGTTTCCGATATTTACTTCGGATGCAAGTGTAATGGACCAGGGATGTACATGTAGCTGCGAGCTAACTCTCGAAGATATGTACCAATTCTCGTAACTGAGCTGTTACGAATAGGCCTGTCCTATGGTCAAACTTCAGCTCCTTGCCCTAGGTCCTTGAGAATCTAATATTGGTACTCTTTAGAAGGTCCTAGGGGAAGGTCTATGCCCGCCATCCCCAAATTTTAGGTGGGAGGTTGGTTTTTCTGCCGAAATGGAAGGCGCTTTCACACGTAGGCCTACTCGCGAATTTGGCCTGCACCTCTTCGGCCTTTGCGAATTCACTAAAGGTCCTTTTGGGAAAGATCTTTTTTATCGGAAGCCATAATTACGAACACACAGAAGAACTGGCAAATGCTGTTCCACATTTGAGACGAGACTTCATTGGAGTGGTGAAAAAATACAGCACCGACCGTAGTTGGAATTTGTCTTTGGTGTCCGTAATAGAGAGGTGTCCCCCTGGTAGGCCTAGAAGGGTCCACTGAAGAGGTTTTCATGCATCACCGTTTTTATTTCGCCAGTATCGGTAGGTAATTACCAAATTTTAAGGCTTAGGGGAAGTAAACTCACTGAGTCACAGCCATGAAAAGTGAGTGTCAAGTTTTCATGTTTACAGATCCCTGGTTCAAACTTTACTCCTCCCACCTTGATTTATGTTTAATAGGGACCCTCAATATGAATCAGTATCGACTGTTATGCAACCCTCTTTTGTTTTACAGTAAGAAACTCAGTTTCAAAAAGTTGTAAAAGGAAAAGCCATTTTCTTGAACGGGCAATAAAGTTATCACATTCAAACAAACATATAAAGTAAGGTTACATACCTGCCGAGGGCAACATTTTGAGATATTGCTAAATTTGTCCAACAAAGATAGACTTTGGAGTGATTTTGTAAAATGTATCCAAAATTGTGCACAAAGCAGAGGTTCCAGAAGGTCCACTTTCTAGCTCACTATGGATGTACAGAGGCCGATGTGTTAGGCTCCTAGGCCTATGTCTTTGCATAGCAAGATGTATGAGGCTAGGTTAGATAATGTTCTGTGACTTTGTTGCATCATATTTTTAAAGTTCCCAGTGGTGAGGTAACATAGGTTTGTATGAATGAAACTGATGAACGTCTGAATTTGTTGCATCATTATTGATTTGGTGACTTTGCCAGTGACTCACAGCAATTCTAAAGGCCCATTATTAGCAGATTAGGTAACCGGTTCTTGCCTTTCTTCAGGAGAATATGTCCTGGAACCCCTCTTAGATGTCCAAAATTAGGCCTCTTTGCGTCAAAAGTGTTTACTTCCCCTAAGCCTTAAGCAACAATTCTGTTGCCACAGTGTTAGAATTGCGCATTGTCAGGAAAATGATCTCATTGGACTCCCTACTTACTCTGGCTGGATTGGTCTCATTTGCTGTTGAGTGTGGGAATGATTGCCTGCGTCCATTTTTAACAGGAAAATGACGGAGTGATCAGTCCTGTTCTCTCACAGCGCCTCTACGCCAAGGTTACGATACTGGTAATGTAAAGTCCAAGGTATCGTAGACCTCGCGATCGTATTGATTGCAGCAAGTTTCTCAGTCGTGTGACATTATAAATGCCCAGAAATTTCAAATACAAGCGTGTTGTATCAATTTACCCCTTTGATACAAAATACCAACGTCTTTCGGTCAGTGTTTGAGACAGGGTATCATAATTATACATGTATTTACCTCGTATAATTTTCCAATACGGTTTCAACATGGGAATGGCTACAATCGCTTCAGTTTATTTCTTGTTCTTAGCCTACATGTGCATTTTAATCAAAATTTAGGAAATTCGAAAGGCAAGTTTAATGAAATCTGTTCATTTAAATCGCTGTGATCATGACTTGACATCTCGAACTATTCCAGGACCCGTCTAGACGCATTCCCAACGAGAGGACGAGTGTAGGGGCCGTATTGAAAAAGTGTGTTTAAGGCCTGCTTTCCATTGGCGCGTTTCCGTGCGCGGAAACGCTCGAAAGCATTGTTTGTTTCCGCTTCGTTGGTCACGGCGCGGCAAAACAATGCTTTCGAGCGTTTCCGGGCACGGAAACGCGCCAATGGAAAGCAGGCCTAAGACGTAGACGCGTGTGACTTCGTCAAATGCAATGGTGAAGTGTGTGCATTAGTGAACACGCGTCTAACTCTTAATCGCGCGATGATCACCATTTTTGAATACGGCCATAGATGTTGAGAAACAAACCTTACGTCGGCCAAGACAGGGTAGTGAAAACACTTGCAATATTTGACTGAGGAACTGAGCAATGCCATGGTCATTGAAGAGTACAATGACGTCAAAACAACGTAGGCCTAATGAAAAAATAATCTGCTACTTTGTATTTAATACAGCAAATGTATCTTGCATCCTGCCTGAACATTATGGATAGGATGTAGACCGAACACTGCCCTGATTAAAAATACTAGGACAGACGCAAGCAAATGCATAAAACCATCATGGCGCCCGCTGGTCTATATTTAGCTCGGCGTCGGTCTGTTGCTCTTGGAGCTGTAGAATGACGTCGCTAGCCGGGAATCCGGCTTTGATCATTTGCTTTCACCGGTCTTCGAATGCAAGCTGCCCAGAAGACCGGGCACCAGTCTAGGTAGGATGTAGAAATATGTGTTAAGTGCATTGAAGCAAAACCCCAATTTGAGTGTAGGATCACACTTAGCATCCGTGATGCAACGATGGGTGGGGTGATATGACAAGTGTACGTCGAAAAGAACATACATGTACTCCATATCTCCCGAACTTCTGGTGGCAGTTTCAGTATAATAAACCTGAATGAAACAATCAATAACATGAAAATACTTTGGATACTAAAACAGCTGTTTAAAAATGTTTGTAATGAGCGCTTAAATCAGTTTCTTAGTACGACGCGTACAAGTCTGTTTTACCCACGTTTTAGCTTTAGACGGGCACAAAGATAATCACCCGTTAAACACCTTTCGTATACATGTAGTTACAGGCCAGAATGCTTACACAAACTCGTCATATTTGATTGCTTCTGTCTCTGAATTTTTAAGACAACAATGATCCCTGTTCCATCGTCCAATGTACAAGGAAATGCACACACTGAGCCAGCAAGATCGAATTCAAAACCACAATTACAAATCGACATTAACAGATACATGTAATCCATTCTCGGTTTCCCCATGCAATCATATATCATATATATGATAAGTCTCAAAGAGTTTCAGAACTGAAGGAGGTGGTTTCCCAAGTACAGGAAAACTTCATCAAAATTTCGGAAATAAAACGATCGTTCTTCTAAGATGAAGACAAATAATACTAGTACATGTATCTGACGGACATTAGGGCTGGTGTGGCATTTTGATTTCAAATGTGATGAAATTTAGACATTCAAGATTAATGTAGCCTACTGTCTACATGTATTTCAGTTGGAGGGTGGCGATCTTTGGTACCGGGTAATTAAGTTCAAAAAGGCCCATATACTATTGAAAACATCGGAACATATTATGTAACTAGGGACAAATGGACACGTTTGTGAAGCAGCGGTCAATCCATGTCAAATGAAACGTTGACAAGTAATTTGTGTCAACAAATCCAATAGCTGCATTTTCTTCAAACCTGCTTATTTTTGTTTATTCACTGTCGGGTTAAACACACTAGTCTGGACGCAGAACGAATAAGTGGGAAATTTTGTATAACAGCAATTTTTTCGCATTTTTTATATCTCCAAATGACAGAGATTCAGAATCCGGCGGGTGCCACTCTGGCACCCTTGAGCGTTTTGAGAAAATCCCGTTTGAATTTTTCGAACTGACTTTATCATTGAACGTCAGCTGACGCAACGACTGAGCTTTGTACAGGAGAATGGAACCCGATGTAGAGCTAACTTTTAAACGGTGGGATTTACACCCCTTAAATGTATTACCAACAGATAGAAACATGGTGCCTCAGAAGCAGACAAGCATGTGTTTAATTGTTTTCAGTAGTTATGTAATAGCGAAATGGCTTTTTCATGTAAATTAACATACTGTACCCGCGCCCCAATACCGTCCTGGGCGGGAAATCAGAGTAGGCGGCCGATTGCCATGTGGGCCGAGCTTTGTACGGTCGGTATTGTATAGAAATTGCCATCAAGCGAATAGGCCCTATTGGTATGCAACAGGCCTCATTGTAAAATGATCAGACGATGACTTGATGTAGTCCGTGAATCACCAGAGCGCCGCGAAGTTTTGACATGCTAAAATTGCTGTTGCATATCAATAGGGCCTATTCGCTTGAGGGCAATTTCTATACAGTACCGACCGTACAAAGCTCATCCTGAGAATCTCAGGTCATTTACGGTCGTACCCTCCCTCAATGCCCTGAGGACATCCACCCCGTTTTGGTGGGGAAGACGGACATTCCCTCATGTGTACTCGCCAATTGGTAATTCACGAATAAACCATGCAAAGCAGTAGGGGAATGCCACTTGATGTAATGGACAAATATCGCCGCTAGTGCTACAACGTCTGCACATACATCTGGTATTACGAGTTACCGGACACCAGGCTCATAGCATTGTATCTCATTCCATAATTTATGCACGCTGCCGAATGACAGCTGCCCTAAACACATGAACTGGATCATACCTTCGTGTTCTGATCCCATCAGTTCGTCCTCGTTGACAAGATAATCCGTGATAATCATATTGACGCGAAGTCAATTCAGGAACAATCAGAAACTCAGCGAGTTTGTCAGCGAATCGAGAAATTTTCACAGCTACCATATTTGGGATATGACCAAGACGGGAGAGAAGCTTCACTGTGATTGGCTGGATTCGGCGGAGTCGAGTGCTCCGCTGGTTCCCCACTAAAATGGCATGGATGTCGCCAGGGTCTGAACCAAGCGCGAGTTGGGGAGCCGGTTGTGAAGACCCTGGGTGCGCGGATGTACAAAGCTCAGCCCACATGGCAATCGGCCGCCTACTCAGATTTCCCGCCCAGGACGGTATTGGGGCGCGGGTACAGTAGTAAAATTGGTGAAAATACATAAAAATGCCGTTTCCAATTAGGTAACTACGTAAAAACTACCAAAAACTTGCTTATTTGGTT
Source organism: Notospermus geniculatus (assembly GCA_002633025.1). Classification (NCBI taxonomy): domain Eukaryota; kingdom Metazoa; phylum Nemertea; class Pilidiophora; order Heteronemertea; family Lineidae; genus Notospermus; species Notospermus geniculatus. The sequence continues at coordinate 9,059 of NMRB01005977.1, forward strand.
ACGAGGCCCCAGGTTTCTGACGTCCAATGATAAAGTTAGTACGTAAAATTCAAATGGGATTTTCTCAAAATGCTCAAGGGTGCCAGAGTGGCACCCGGCGGATTCTGAATCTCTGTCATTTGCTGTTATACAAAAAGTACCACTTCTCAGAGGCTTTGAAATGGATAGCCATGTTGGAGGAAAACAATGCATTTGGTAGCCATTTTGGAAGAACAACAATAGCAAGCCGTAGCAACTATTGCTGTCTTCTATTGCTGTCCTCCAATGCTGCCCATTGCAAAGCCTCGGACAATCATCACTAAAACCGCCCCAGGTGTTATGAAAACTGTTATCAGAAAGGCACTGGTCCGTTGAAATATTGTGATATGTAATATCTATCTGCAATATAATATCTTCCACGTGTCCGTTGAAAATTAATAAAAATGTTACAGTCCACTCTCGCTATAATACTGCCAGTGGGGGTATAGCGAAGGTATTGTTGTTGGCAATGTTTAAGCGCCTTCAACCGAGAAAGTCAATAGGGAACCCCGATCACGCAGACCACGCGAGAATATACGCGTGGGTTTGAACTGATAGTACACCGACGCCACCTATTATGACGATTCAAGATGTGATTGGCCGTGCTTGGTGAACCGCATCTCTCGAACAATGAGCCTCTATAGGTGTCACGTCTGCTCTATCAGTCTCACGTGACCACTTGGCGCTCCCCATTGTCTTTGGCGGTATAGCGAGAGGCGGTACACAAACGAGCGTGGACTGTACATGTATAGCCTTTCTCTCCATTTGCGTGGAAAACTGCAACATTCAGAGCATGTTGAATCTTTCGAACATGCTACATGTATGTATTCCTCCCATAATAGGGACAGTCAGCCGCGCCTATTGCCAAAAGACGGCAGCAAAGATCTAGCGGACCAATACCAAAAGAAAATCCTCATGGTTGATTGGTGCTCAATCAAGCATGAATGGGTCCGCGGGGCATTGAATTGAACCGTAGTGACTCCTATTGGTCAACTGACTGACAGCTCCGGTTACATTGACCAACCGGCCGGGTGGAAGAATTTGGGTAGGTTTTGTGTGAAAGATGGTCATGGATAAAAAGAGTGACAGGAACTGGCAAGTTCCTGATCTCGATCAAAGGAATCACCTGCTCCCTTTGTATATTAAACAGCAAAGATATCTTGCATCCTGTCTGAACCCCTTAATGGATAGAATGTAAATATATGTATTAAATGCAAAGAAACAAATTCCTAAATTTAATGTAATGGTCACGCTGAACCTTTGTAAGGTAACGACGTTTGGAGTGATCATACGATCTGCGTAGGTATCAAAGAATATACTCCATATCAGTAAACGAACTTTAGTTGGCAGTTTCAGTATAATAAATGTGAATAAAACAATTAATAATATGAAAATCATTTGATTGTTCACAGGATTTTTACACAAACCCGTTAGGCCTATATTTTTTCTCCTACGGTCTCTATATTTTAAGAGAACAATAATCCCTATATTACACAAAAATATACACGATAATGGAATATATGTTCTGATGGCGGTGAGAACATTATCGTGAATACGGGAGAGGTCACCAGGGAATTGATACGGGCAAATCCAGCCTATGACTTTGTCTTGTTTCTCGAGAAAAAAATACAAGGGTAACATAATAACTGCTGGAATAACGAAAATGCTTACTCTCCATTCCAGTTCCGAGTGGCGCGAGGTTTATCAACGATAGCTCCGCAACGGCTGGGCGAATTTGACATACTATCAAAAATATATAACACCAAAAATATACAACTCGAAACCTGCAAATCCATCTACTTTCTTTCAACAAATAACGCTATCAGCCCAGCATTTTCTTGTGATCTGTATATCTTAATCGAAAATAGAAGTCTTTTCCTACCACATGAGACTTGTCTGACGAGTCCGTTCCCCGAAATAGGTGAGATACAGGGCTCCAAAGATGGATTGTTTCGGCTTGTTTTCGGCATTTCGTGCAGCCCCCTTCCCGACTGATCAGTTTACTTGCTCGCCGTAAGATGGCACTCTAACGAGATCGCCAACTCTCATTGGTTGTGTTACGAGGCTTCACTCCAAATATGGAAAAAGCTGATCGTCAGCGCCATCTGCTCAGAGGACATGAACTATATCGCCCGGGAACGATAGTGTACGCGAGGAGAAATGGGGCTTGAAGTGGTCACTTTTTGGGCGCTATATCTCAATTAATACTTGGAATTGAAAGCGGTAACAAATGTCATTGTTTAGAAAAAAACCTCATCTTTCCATATTGCTACAGAAATTAGTAATCGGTTCAATGGTTCGGCCACAACGTGCTGTTGAACATGCCGAAAATTGGTGAATTTCGAGTTGTATATTTTTGGTGTTATATATTTTTGATACTATATATACATCAATCGATTTGTCTTTTTCGGCGCTACAGCCATCATCACTGTCATTTTCCCGCAAAACGTGACAGAAAAAAGTTCCTTCACCAATCACAGTTTGTGTTGACGGCCGAAATTGCGGCCATTTTGAAATGACGCAATGCATCGCGCACGTGTAAACTGCACTGAACACCATGGCGAAATGAAATGGGTTTTGAGAAAGGGATCCGTTATGTCGATCTTACGCGAAAAATGAAGATAGCAGAAAGATACCGGCAAGAAAGACAAGTCGATTGACGTATGTTTCGTCAAATTTGACCCAGCCGTTGCGGAGCTATCGTTGATAAACCTCGCGCCACTGGGATTTGGAATGAACTGTAGGACAATTTTTTGGCCTTCTGAACTGTGCACCATACTTTTGCTTTAAATGGATATAGCATGGCAAAAAGACGCTCCATTGGCATTAATTGCAAGATTAGTATGGACACAAATGATGTATAGCATAACCAGAAAAGATACTGTATACATATCCATTTAAATCCGATGAAATTTCGGAGTTGCATCTTTTTAATAGAAATAATTGTGCGCTGCAGTGCTGTCATTATGAGAAGCAATGAGTCCGAAGCAGCCATTCCTTTCATAAACTGCTGAAGATTGATGCCTGTAGCTTGGCAGGGATAGTATTCGGTAGGAAACAATGTTTCCCGCGATGCCAATCACGACTAATAACGGTTGGAAGTAAAATTCGATTGCAACACTTATTGTAACAAGTATTCGTGCCCAGTAACTTGACCCCTGTACAGTAGGGGTACATGTTTGTTCACTCGTACCAACCACCGTGGTATTGAAGTCATTTATAAGATCTGACGGCAGCATGTCTCAGTGGAGCCAAAAGGGTGAATGTCGTCCTGGGTACCCCTTAAAGGGTACCCAGGTCTAACCTGGGTATCTCTAAATAGCATCCAGGTACGTACTGGGTACCCTTTAGGAACCTAAAGGATGGGTCTAGGACAATTCCCCCCCAGACAACTGCCCCCCGGACAACTCCCCCCTGCAAATTNTTCTGAAACGTGCCATTCAGGATTGCTTCCTCGCAGTCCCTAAGGTACTTTATTTTTTCTGTCACCGTGAAAGCCCGCTTTCTCTTGGGTAGGTTCTCCATTACGGCAGGAACAGGACAGGAGAGTGAGAAGGGCTCAGTCTCAGTCCTTTTATACAGGGCACACTTGTACCAGTACATGTCACTTTCAATAAAGGAATTTCATACCCTACCCTATGTTCATACCCTATCCCTATGTTACAGAAAGAAACCCGCACGTTTTGAATCGATCCTGAGGATGGTTTTCCTAGATAGGCCTAATTGATTTCATAATAGTGAAAGTGAAAATCCTGTTTTCTGTGTCACACTGTAGACTAGACATAGGACTAACCACGATCAGATCAATAAACCCACCACCATTGAATGTAATAGGCGTAACAGGGTAAAGGCCTGTTACCTAAGGATGTCTGCGAACTAACATGTCTAACATGTAACCAGCACAGAGCAGTTATTGGTCGACCGACTGGAACTTGGTGAGTAACACAGGCCTCAATTCATGTACTGGGCTGGACATTGTAATTCATGGAGTGGTGTCTTAAGTCTGAAAATACTGTATACACGATAATGGAATATATGTTCTGATGGCGATGAGAACATTATCGTGAATACGGGAGAGGTCACCAGGGAATTGATACGGGCAAATCCAACCTATGACTTTGTCTTGTTTCTCGAGAAAAAAAATACAAGGGTAACATAATAACTGCTTGAATAACGAAAATGCTTACTCTTCATTCCAGTTCCGAGTGGCGCGAGGTTTATCAACGATAGCTCCGCAACGGCTGGGCCGAATTTGACATACTATACATCAATCGATTTGTCTTTTTTGGCGCGACAGCCATCATCACTGTCATTTTCCCGCAAAACCTGACAGAAAAAAGTTCCTTCACAAATCACAGTTTGTGTTGACGGCCGAAATGGCGGCCATTTTGAAATGACGCAATGCATCGCGCACGTGTAAACTGCACTGAATACCATGGCGAAATGAAATGGGCTTTGAGAAAGGGATCCGTTATGTCGACCTTACGCGAAAAATGAAGATAGCAAAAAGATACCGGCAAGAAAGACAAGTCGATTGACGTATGTTTCGTCAAATTTGACCCAGCCGTTGCGGAGCTATTGTTGATAAACCTCGCGCCACTGGGATTTGGAATGAACTGTAGGACAACTTTTTTGGCCTTCTGAACTACCATACTTTTGCTTTAAATGGATATAGCATGGCAAAAAGACGCTCCATTGGCATTAACTGCAAGATTAGTATGGACACAAATGCTGTATAGTATAACCAGAAAAGATACTGTATACATATCCATTTAAATCCGATGAAATTTCGGAGTTGCGCCTTTTTAATAGAAATAATTGTCCGCTGCAGTGCTGTCATTATGAAGCAATGAGTCCGAAGCAGCCATTCCTTTCATATAAACTGCTGAAGATTGACGCTTGTAGCTTGGCAGGATCCAAGATAAAGAATAGCACAAAATTGACACACAAAATGATAATAAGCAAAAAGTCAATCTCCAGAATTCACAAATTTTCAACCCCAACCGGGGTCTTTTTCAAGTGGAACTTTACAATCTGAAACTCTAGAAAAGACTGAGACTCAGCCTTTTCTAGAGTTTCAGATTGTAAAGTTCCACTTGAAAAAGACCCCAGTTGGGGTCGAAAATTTGTGAATTCTGGAGATTGACTTTTTGTAGCTTGGCAGGGATAGTATTCGGTAGGAAACAATGTTTCCCGCGATGCCAATCACGACTAATAACGGTTGGAAGTAAAATTCGATTGCAACACTTATTGTAACAAGTATTCGTGCCCAGTAACTTGACCCCTGTACAGTAGGGGTACCTGTTTGTTCACTGGTACCAACCACCGTGGTATTGAAGTCATTTACAAGATCTGACGGCAGCATGTCTCAGTGGGTGATTTCAAAGTTGGTGTTAACACCGTGTTTACAATGCTTTAATGCATTGTAAACACCGTGTTAACACCAACTTTGAAATCACCCAGTGGAGCCAAAAGGGTGAATGTCGTCCTGGGGACCCCTAAAGGGTACCCAGGTCCAACCTGGGTATCCCTAAATCGCATCCAGGTACGTACTGGGTACCCTTTAGGAACCTAAAGGATACCCAGTTTGAAATTCCCGCCTGGTGAGATAGCTGGAATCCAGGTTGATGGTTGCCGTTCAGCTCGTCATGCTCGTAAGCGTAACACGTGGAGATGACATTATGGCGACCAGAGTGCCAGACTCGCGTCTAAAAGAGTATCTCGCCGGTATACCGTCCTACAGAGATGGCATTTTTGTGTTCAAAGGCCGCGAAGTTAAAAGCAAATATGTTGAGGTCGACAATGACGGGAAATTTAGACCAAAACCAGGAGTTAAGGCAGACCCCAAATTGCAATGGTTGGCACGGGATGTCTTGGTCTGCTCCGGAAGAGGCAATTGTCAACGCGGGTGCGGCGGCATGGGAATGTGCATTCGACAGATTCGACAGAACATGCTTTTTTCTGCAATTGTTTGATCACTTAAGGACCAAAACATGCCAAAAGACAAACTGACATTAAAATTAAATATCAGGTCAAACTTCTTTCTAAAAATGTAGCTAATAATCAGTCAAATTTTGAGATTCCACGGATTGAAGAATGGTGATTTTGGCAATCGGAACCACAGCGCACGTACCATATTCGACCTGGATTCCAGGTATCTCACCAGGCGGGAATTTCAAACTGGGTTCTTTAGGTTCCTAAAGGGTACCCAGTACGTAAGGGGTGCAATTTAGGGATACCCAGGTTGGACCTGGGTACCCTTTAGGGGGTACCCAGGACGACATTCACCCTTTTGGCGCAAGTACTCACCAGGTGTAGACACGTTCGCGGGCTATTCGCGGTCACACCACGATCACGGGTTTGCGGTGGCTCACCGCGAATAGCCCGTGCTCGCGGTTCGCGGTCCATCGGCGGTGCATTCGCGGGTAGTGTAGACTGGGCTTTACTTTCCTTTTCTTGCACAAATATCTTTACGTTCATCAAGGCATCCAACAGTTTTTCCATCAGGCCTTTCGCAATCACATTCTTGGTCACATAACATATACTTCGGTAAACATTTCATAGCTTGACCAAATTGAACACAGGAAGGCCCCTCATCGAGGGAGATTTC